>MU223846.1:880867-893231 GCA_018584345.1 Thuja plicata
ACAAGGATGCCAATGCATCAGATACATCATATGATCTCATCTCTCAATATGTCTAGCTATGGCCCTCTCCCTCATCACCTGGAGGAGGTGGAGGAGGAGGCATATCTAGTGGAGGAGGTGCCTGTGCACCCTCTGATCCTCTGGCATACAAGGAAAATCTAGCCACATGTGATGCCTCATCAGGCACCACCCCTATATAGGATGCATAGTAATAGGCTTCTCAGGTGGTCTGATGTCGAGTCTCCTCCCGAGCCCTCTCTAGCTGCCCTCAGACATCCTGCAGCTCCTGATCTCTATCTAGAAGTCAGGCATCCCGCACGACAACCTATACCTGCAAGTCAGTAACCTACCTCACTAGCTGTCGTACTCTCTCTCTAGCTCTCCGCAGGGCCTCTTATGCCTGTGATAATGCGTCTCTGGGTATTGGACCCTGTACAAGATCCTGTGCAGGCTAATCCTCCTACATCGGGTCCTCCTGTGGTACGTCCTACTGCTTTGCCTACTCCTGCACATCATCTAACTATGCAGTTGTCCTCCGCCTGCTCTGTTTCCCACTGCTATTCGCATCAGGCTCAGTCCTCATCTGTCGTGCGGGTATGTCCACCTATACGGTGCATGGTCGTGGCCCCTGCTGTGGTGCCTATTATGGTGGTGGCCGCGGTATCTTGTGTGGTGGAGGTACTGGTGCCTCCTGCTGTGGCACCGATAGGTGCACTACCTGTGCTGGCGCTCCCATGCCAATTGGATCTATAAATCATGGGAAGGGATGAGTGAAAAAATACTCCCTGTACTCTGCGGTCATGCCGCCATCTGCAACCCCACTCTGATAATACCATCATGTCTGAGCTAGGGCTCACACGTCTATCATGCATCGACCAATATCTAACTTGATCGAACATCCCTTCCTAAGCTCATCCGCGAAACGAGCATAGGAACAGTACTCCTGTGATATCTCTTATGCCCGACCGAACTGCCGCTAGACACGTGTTAGAGGAAACCGCTCAATAACGGATATAACCTGACTAATGAGTGGTCGTGACACAAGCATATAGCCCAGTTGATTACTGGCATCGTGCCACTCCTCTATTAGCCTCCAGGGTCTCCATGTCACTGTTACCAAATCATCGATGGTCGCTCGCCACTGCTCTATCTTACCAATGGATGTCTTAGGTCCTTGCACATGGGTCGGGTAATAGGAAGGTATTCCCATGCCCACACCTATAAGATGAACACTCCTACGACCATACTCTTCACCTCTTTATAGGCAATCTCGTGCATCTCGCGGTACATGTGGGCCAGCATACACTGACCCCACCCATATCTGACTAGCTCAAACAACATCCTCTATAACATCCGGCCCCAACCACACTCAAAACCATGCTGACCACAATCATGCATCAGATAGCATCTAAGGAATGCTGCCAAAACCACAGCCAATCGGTGCCCAGGTCTGAACTCCTTGATCAACTCCTCCCATGGGATGGCTCTACCCATGACAAGCTCATCCTGCAAGATCTCTCGCAGCGCTAATGTGCCTGGCCGCGGCTACACCTTATACTCCACTCTGGGTCTGTGGAAGGGTATATGGAGAATCCTATAAATATCCTCAGGCGTCACTATCATCTCGCCATAAGGTAGGTGGAAGGTGTTTGTTTCTGAATGGAAACGCTCCACCAAAGCTCTTAGTAGACCATGATTTACTTGAATCTTGGGTACCTCACAAAGATGCGATAGGCCCAAACTATCAATATGTACAATCTCTGCATCATCTAACTATCTCACCAGCCCACTGATAGCCAGATGATGTGACCTGAATGCTATGTCTGGGAAATCGACCTGCAATACATGCAAACAACAACGCACGATCAGTACTCGGCTCATGTTCAAGATAACCAATGCAAAACTAAGAAATAAAGCATTACAGACATCCTACTGATAGGAACAATGCTGATGCAAATGCTATTGGATGCGACACAAACTTATTTTGCATTCAAATTGTTAATTTTTCTCCATGCGAAGAAGCAACCTTTCGCACGAAGAAGTTTTACGAACCGCGCGAAGTTTTAAGCCCACGCGAAGTTTCATGCCTGTCCGTGTGAGAAAACCCCCTATCAAAGGGTTTCCCACGTGAGACATGGGTACCCTCCCGTGCGAGGATGCCCACCGACTGGTGCGATAATTTGCATTTTGGCAGTTTCTCGCGCGAGTTCTCATTATGGGCAGCGCGAGGAAACTAGTTCCTGGTGCGAGAACCCGCGACATAGTTATAAAAAACATGAAAAAAATGCTAAAATTCACTAAAAGCGATAAAATTTGAAATCACAGAGAGACCACCATTTTTGCTCAGAGCTCTTTTCTCAAAAGTCAATGGATGCAAATTATTTGAAAATGACCTTTTGGACTTATATATAGGTTTTGACCTAATTTTCAAAAGTGCTCTAATTTGCGTGAAAATTGCACCACTAGCTAATTCGACCGCTTTGAATCCATTTTCGTGATCGAAATAAAAATCTGACACTTCTATATAGCTCAAAATCACATTTTAAATTTTTTGGGACCAACGCGATCGAACACTTGTGTAGTTGAATTTCTAATGTCGCTTTCTTTTCAAAATCATATCTAATCAACATTTTCTCAAATCTTTGACTCTTTTCATCAAAAGTCAACTCTGGTCAACCCTAGTCAAACTTGGTCATACAGACCTCAATATCACTCAAAATTGATTCTGAACCTTCCTGATTCTTCTGTAATCTATTTTGAGTTCTTGATCTTCGATTCAACATCTATCCACAATTTCTCACTCTCAATCATCATTATGACATGTCATCTTTCCATTTTGCTCCTAAGGGGGTAGGATGATTACATCATTGAATCTATTTTTATCAATATGATCTGAATTCAAAAGTCCTCATTGCTAGGGGCATCTCATCACTTGGGGCATGTTCATTTTTTTCGTACCTCGCAGTCAAAACTGGGTGTTCCATGACTTTGAATCAATAAGGGCATCTTTGTCCCTTACATCTTGTCATCTATTAGGTATCAGGGAAATCTAACCTGGATCCCTGAGGATCAAGCTTTGTTCTGGAGATGATTCTTGAAATCTCAATCTATTAAGTATCTGAGCAATCTAACTCAGATTCTTGAGGATCAATCTTCATTCTAGAGATGATTCTTGAAAACTCATCTATTAGGAATTGGGGCAATCTAACCCTGACTCTTGAAAATCAAGCTCCATTCTAGAGATGATTCTAAAACTTGATCTAACTAGTGTCTGGGAAATCTAACCTAGATATTGGGGGACTAAGCTTCATTCTGGAGATAGTCCTAAAATCTCTATTGACTATCTTTTTGTGGACAGGTATTGGGGCAATCTAACCTTGACTCTTGAAGGTTGAGCCTCGTTCTGAGGACAGTCTTTTGAAAGATATCAATCTATTAGGTATCTGAGCAATCTAACTTAGATCCTTGAGGATCAAGCTTTGTTCTGGAGATGATTCTCGAAATCTTAATCTATTAGGTATCTGAGCAATCTAACTTAGATCCTTAAGGATCAAGCTTCATTTTGGAGATGATTCTCGAAATCTTAATCTATTAAGTATCTGAGCAATCTAACTTAGATCCCTGAGGATCAAGCTTCGTTCTGGAGATGATTTGTGAAATCTTAATCTATTAGGTATCATGCCAATCTAACTCAAATCCCTGAGGATCAAGCTTCGTTCTGGAGACGACCCTCAAAAAATCTACTTGATCGACGTCTTGGCAATCTAACCTAGACTTCGGAGAGTTAAGCTATGTCCTGGAGATGGCTCTGAAATCTTCATCAATCGATCTTTGCATCATCAAATTTTCAAAATCTATTCTTCTGTGGTTCAGGCATCAGACTATTCTTTGAATCAATGCTCTGCTTGCACATCAATTCAAAGAGGGGCAAAATGTAACACCCCAGAATTGACATCTTACAACCCTAACCAATTTTGTTGCATTTGTCATTCTTCTGGATCATCAAAGTCCTATTGTACTAGGCAATTCTGAGTTTTGACTGACTTTACTCGACCTAAGTGTCAAATGCAGAAAATCCTAAATTTGCATTAATCATACATTATATTTAATTCCTAAATATCAATCAATTAAGTAAACAAAACCTATTATTGAATTAATTTAATTATAAAGTCCTAGCACTTTAATAAAATTAAATTCGCCCCTTTTAGCTAAAACACATGAAAATGAATTAAATAATATTTAATTATTAAATAAATATCCTCATTTCAATAATTGAATTTAATTATTCAAATAATTGAGAAAATACATTTATGAGGTCATATTCTATTTATTTAATTAAATATTCTCTCAAAAATCTTCTCTCTAGTTCAGAAATAGAAACTTTGACTTAATTGTGCTTTAAAGAGAAAGAAAACAGTTAAAATAAAAAAGAAAACAATTAAAAACAAAGAGAAAACAATTCACTGTTTTCTTTTAAAGAAAACTTGCTAATCTAAACTAGCTTTTTTATTTGTTTTATTTCAAAAGGAAACTTTCTATTCTGAGCAGACTCTCAATCTATAAAAGAACTTTGATTTCTCATTCAACGATATGCATATTTAGAATAAAGAATTCCTGCTGCATTTTAGCTCATAATCTCATTTACATTAAGCTCTCATTTGCAATAGATTAGTTTCATTTTCATAGAATAATCTTGCATTGCAATCTATTTCAAATCATGTCATAGTTTAATCTCATTTAGATTAATCTTGCATCTCTCATTCTTAGATTAATCTTGCATTACATTGCATTCATGGAGAAAAATCCTTCGTTCTTAGATTGGTCTAGGTTGTGAGACTCTCATTCTGAGATCCATTCAAAACCCTGTTTGGATAAAAGGCAATAGGTCGAATCATATAGGCATGTAGGATGAATAAATCATATTCACTTATGTATGTGGTTGATGAATAAGGACTATGTTGAAGTGTATGGTTGAATAACAAAGCCACATTAACATATACAACTATGCTTGGATAGGATTAGACATGTGTGTAAACATCACTATACTTGTGTAAACATCAATGAAAATACACAATTGAATAATGGCCATCAACAATAATATGCTATGTGTTTTACCTTATAAACATTGTTGATTGCCTTCACCCCACCAATGTGGGACTAATACTTTTGCAAGTTTTTAAAATATGTATTTTACGCCCAAAATTTGGGGCCCACCATGTCATGCATTCCACTGGCCAAGGGGCCCGCCAATGGGCCTTGTTGGTGCTATTTCATGTTTGAAATATGCCTTGTAAATTTCTTGAGGTCCCCTGTCATCTATGGTGTCCAAGGTTTTAAAATCATGGTTAAAATCATTCTCATGCCTCTGCAAAATCTGTTCTTACCCATGACCTAGTTGAAAATGCTAAAAAGTGCCTGAACCCTCAAGTATATGTTATAACCCTATTCAAATTTGAATCTAAATGCCCTAAGTGTCTTGGTGGGTTCTATTTTTGCGTTGCTTTTTCAGTCACTTAAGTTTTCATAAGTCATGTGTTCATGTTAAAAGGGTCGGGTTATAAAGTTGTGTTATTCTAACCACTTTACTATTTCCTAAGTCATGTCGCTGAGAAAACCCTTTTATTTCATTGTCTTATGTGGTGAGAAAATGTTTTTTGATTGGACGGCTTGCTTAATAGCTTAGTCCAAAACCAATCGACATCTATCGGTTAAGCTATTAAGTCGTGGTGCCGCGTGTCCTTGGTGGGACCGAAAGTCATAAAGGTTCTCAATTAAACAGCGGACAAGTTTAGAAATAGTCAATGATCTGCTTAAACACTTAAAGGCAAAATTCTTGACATCTATCAAACAAGCCATTAAGCGGTGTTGACATTTGGCAGCTGGTGGACCCGGATACTCAGAGCTGGCAATAATTAAAGATCAGTTAACTTGTTTCCCATCCAACGGTCAACTTAATGGCTTAACTGCAAAGTGAATGAAACCTAAAGAGTAAGCCATTAAGCGGTAGTGACAAGTGTCCTAGTGGGGCTATCTGAGGTCGTAAAGGTGGAGTTAAAGGAGCAGCATCTATGGGAAAGATCAACGGTCGGCTTAATCACTTAGGGGAAAAGTGAACGAAATATAATGGTTAAGCAATTAAGTCTGGGCGACGCGTGGCACAAAAGGTGGGTCCTGTATGGCACTTAAGTCATGTTAATAAGGTTGCAAGTGTAAAAGAATCTGACGATCTGCTTAAATGCTTAAAGGTAAAGTGCTCGAAATCTAAAGTGTAAGCGATTAAGCGGTGTTGACACGTGTCCTAGATAAACAGTTGCTTCCATTAAAATAAGATAGCTGTCAGATGAAGAAAATGATGTTCAATATCTACGGCTTAAATTCAAAGTTGTTAAAATGAGTTGCAGAGAGCCGTTAAGCCGCAAAATTGAAGCCTGTGAATTGATTGCAGAACGTGTGGCCACTCCAGCTGAATTCAATTTGAATGAGTGATTTGATTGAAGCCGTAAAATTGGTTAAGTCAACTTACAGTCACAATAATTCACCAAAGTCATTCGAGCAAAGAATGGAATTGCAGAGGTAATTAGCTCCATGCGAAAACTTTGCAGAATGGGTAAGCTTTTCAGATTCACCAACATTTAGGTTATGAGTAAGATTTGCAGTTCAAAAAGGTTTTTAGAATTCTTGTCTCAAAATCTGAATTCATATCAAAAAAGCCCTAGATTCATAATGGCCCCTAGAAATGAAATTTCTGGAGAAGTAGACTACCAGAAGAGAAATGTTAGGGAGGATTTGCTGCAACAGTTGGAAGGATCTACGGGTGATGCGACCCAAATCAAGAGGATAGTTCCATTAAATCCCTGTCTCAAAGTAGGAGAAGGCCTGTATGATTTGGGTAGATGGGCAAAAGATGTCAAAATGAGTTTTAATGGTTTCACCCTGTTTAGAACTACATATAGTCAAAGGAAGGCCCCTACCCCAGACTGTAACATTTGGGAGTTAGACGTGGGAAAATTGATATCACCTAGGGTGGTTATGGATACTGATTTGTTCACTCTGATTGCAAACACTTATGACAAGGTGTCTAGGGTTGTTTGGGATACCCAGGGAAATGTCTTGTTGACTGTTTCAGCTAATGAGATTAGAAGAATCTTCAAGTTGAGTGATACCTTAGTACATATGGATGATATTGACTTTGAATATTTTAAGGAGTTATACCAGACTCAGAGGGGGTATTACAGAGATGAGGCTTTAAAGGGATACTTCAACAAAATAGGTTACTTGGTTGTAGTAGGGCCTAGAACCCCAGAACCATTCAAATTGGACTTCTTTAATGGCAAAGCCAGGAAAATGTACAGTGCCCTTTGCCAGGTTTTGGGAGAAGATGAAGCTATAACAATTCCTATCCACATAATGCTCATGGTGGTTCAGATTATGCATCCCCACCTATCAGTAGTCTTTGACTTTGCATCTTACATTGCACAACAAATGGCTGAAGGTTTGGCAGGAATCCAGGACAGCAACATACTTAAACCAATGGGATGGTATTCCCTCATGATGCACATGTTCTTGTCCAATAATGTAGACTTCTTTGAGGAAGAAATGGAATTGAATAAGTTCCAGGGTAATGAAGAGTTGCATGTTCAGATGTGGAGTGTTGATCTTTCATGGGATAGGAAAGAAGCTAGCTATGTTTACTTTGATAGGGTTTTTGCAACTAGGCTTAGGTCATTGTTATGCAATCAAAATGCCAGGGTCCACACTAAAATGATGAGGCTTTTGAGACCTATGGAGTTTTCCCCAGAACTAAAGATTGCCCATAATTGGGGAGATCTAATTTTGTACCCTGTTTCTACAGTGATTAGAGTTTATGGATTCAGGGGAACCCCTAATGTGCTGCCCTATAGAGTCCCTCTCAAGATTGGAATTGTAGAGATCATAAGGCAATTGGGTGGATTACATGAGGAAGCCCTAGCAGGAAAAATGAAGGGAAGCATTTTTCCTACCCTCACCAGAGCCCATCATTTCATCATAACAAAGAATGGGTGGACACAATTTGATAAGTATTTTGAACCTTATCACTTAGCAACATTTGTATCTAGGTGTGCAGATAATGAAGATTTTATAATGGGTATGTTCAGAAAAAGAACAAAGTGCTTGACATTAGAGCATCAGTTCAACTACCCTGAGGACATCATTAGAAATATTTTTGACCTAGGTGACCAGGAGATCAGAAAGGAAAAGTGGATGGCGTGCAAGAAGTCTTTGGACTTTGTGCACAATTTTGATAAGTCTTATGACCCTCTCAATGAGTTCTTCGCATGGTCCAAGAAAATTGAGTCTTTAATGACTTTATTTGAGGGAATAATGCAGACCTTGAATGAGAAGAAATAGAGGATAATGGAAGCTGAGCCATAAAAGGCTCATGCTATTTTAAGCAAACTTCAGCAAGGAAGAGTGGTCCCACCTAGGGATTATGTAGTGTACAAAAGGAGAGGGTACACAACCATCATGCCTAAAGTTGATAAACCTCCTCAGCATAAAGGGAAAAGGCCAGAAAGTGCTAGTACTCAAGAAGTGCCCTCTTCCAAGAGACAAAAGGTGGAAGCAAAAGAGCAAGAGAGTGAATTGTACTCTCCTACCCAGTCCCCCATGCATTTTGATGATCAGGCCATTGCTGAGCAATTGTTTCAATTAAGGAATGCTAGAGAAATTGTTGTTACTGCCCAGGAGTTACAAGAAGGGATGTCGAAGGCACCTAGGCATATAGTAGCTGACCTCATAGTGGAAGAATTCACTGGTAAGGAATTAGACCCTGTTACCAAGCAAGCCAGTGATGAATTTTTGTTAGATGACAATTTTGTCAAAACTAAGGCATTCATTCAATTTTTGTGGAGAAGCCATATAGATGAATTCAATCATAAATGTCAGAAGCTACAAGAAGCTCAACCTCATTATGCTAAGGATGATATAGAGAAACAGGTCAAGCAGGAGATGGTCTCCAAATTTGATAAGATAACCCTTGAAGAGGGTAGAGAATTGGTTAAGAAGTAGGGAGTCCTCATACTGCCTCAATGGGACTTAGCAGATGTAGCAATTTTTTATGTTGTCAGGAAGCAGGCAAAACCAATGAGCACTGCTGGGACATCAATTGGTGCCCAGTTTAGTGAAGACCATGCAACATTGGCAATATGGTCATTAAAAAAGAAAGACAAACAAAGAGTGAAGGAAGATGATGGGATTGAGGATACCATAAGCCTCATTGTCAAGAGAGTTTTTGATACTTCAAGTATAGAGGCAACAAACTTAGCCTTTCAAATAGCCAGTTTGAGTCTGAGAGTAGCTGAGAAGGAAAAAGAGGCATATGATAGCCTGAACAAGAAATATGAATTTGTACTCAAAGCCCACAATGATGAAAGGGTCAAGTCCCTATTAAAAGATAACAGAATAGCAGCTTTGGAAGGAAAGCAAAAATTCCAATTAATGCCCTAAGGGGTAATTTCTCAGGAGCCTCATCAACCCTCCTCATCTAGTCCATTTTTGACTTATCCCCCATCCCCTGCACCTTTGAGTCCTACTAGCCAGGAGGCCATTGATGCTAAGAGAGCAAAGTTGGAAGCTGAGAAGAACAGGATAATCAATGAAAGATCAAGGTTAGAAGGAGAGAGAAAGAGGGATCTTGAAGACTCCCCTACATATAGAGAGGCTGAGGAATTGGTGAAGCAAAGGCATTCTGACCAAATATATTCCAACCTCAAGAGATGTGCTAGTGAGGTTAACCTTGCCAACCTCTATCTATTAGGAAAGAAGATTGCTAGCATCTTGAACAATCATGATGAGGGAAAGGAGCAGTGGGATCTGATAGTTGATAACTGGAAGGGGAAGACAACCCATGTCAAATCTTTTTACTCTCTCTCAGAGGAGCGAAACAATATTGACATCATTCTGACAAGAACCCACAAATGTCTCAAATTGATGGTCAACTTGGACACCAAGAAGAACATAGTCATCAGAAGAGTAGAGACTTTGAGAGGAGAGTTCTCCAGGGATAGATATGACATGTTTCCCAATATGTTCAAAATGGATGGTAACATAAAGAATGAAGCCCTATGGCTAAGGAAACTGAATGAAGCACTAACCAGTAGGACAAAAAGTATTATTACATTGGAAAATACCGGCTGGTTTGTGCTAACTACTGATATTCTAAATAAAGCCAAGGCATGTTTTGAATCCTAGGAAGCATAAATTGAGAAGGCCAATGTTGATTGGGAGGAGTTCAACAGCCAGAAGGATGAGGTGCTCAATTTTAGTTGGCCAGATGATGAGGTGTTTACCACTTGGGTGAGCAAGTATGGTGTAGTCACTCAGGTAGCATAAAGCAGTAAATATAAGAGTGACAGCGAGCACCAAAGATGCTGAGCAGTTTGAACAAATTCAATATTGGGGACTCTTTATCAATAAAGAGGACAATTCCAGATGATAAGGACACAACAACCTCAAAGCAGCTCCAAGCATTAGGCAGTCATAGGACAAGGGATCACATAACTTGTAACAAGGAATTGTTATTCCCCCCACCTGATTTTTGTCTCATCTGTAACATGTAATTTTGTCCTATAGCCTAGTCATCTGAAGCTTGTTGCATCCTTATTTTTCAAAAGGATTCCAAGATGACTAGGGCTTTCTATAAGTAGTAAGTTGTAATGTGTTGTAAGGGATGGTAAAATAAAAACTGCAAAGCAAACTTCTAAATGGTGTCTGAGCTTTGGTTTTGAGTCTTTGAATGTACTGATATCAAGCTTATATTAATAAAATACAATGGAATCTCCATTTTGACACCAATGATGTCTTTTTCTATTTGCTCTTAGTTCTTGTATGTTCAATTTTTAAGGCAATTTGAGTATACTGGTTATAAGGTAGCCATGTCATTATTTGTGAGTTGCTTTCAAGGAGAGTTTAAATCTTGCAGATAATTGAAGAGGGTTAGGGTTTATGCAGGAATTTGATACAGGGGTGTGAGGATGAGAGGATAGTATGTAAGACATTCCATCTAAGGTTTTGTTTGTATTTCAATTAATTTTCCTTGATGTATGTATGTTTTATTCTGACTATATGACCCATGATTAGGCACTGGCCAAAGCACTGACAAGTGGTTGTTATCATGAATCCAATATTAATCAATCTTTATATTTTTGTTATCTCAAATACATGTCTAGTTAATTGTATTTAGTACAATTCACTTTAGTGATTCCTTAAAGAGAGGATCAATAGGTTAGCCTTCCTAGTTCTGAGAACTTAAAAAGAAGAAGGATTATAAATCCTTGATCCATTGTAAGATTCTCTGTGAATCAGTGAATCTGAAGATAGGTACAACCACCTGAGTTTGTGGAGCTCAAAGTGAAGAAGGATAGAATCCTTGTTAATTATCCTTGTTCATGTATCAATCTGGGTTGGGAATAGAGGGTCAGGCATTTATTGTTGTTTTAATTGTTTCCTACAAGAAAAATAGCTAACAAATTGGAAACTCTACTAGGGAAATTTTGTAATGATCTAAGAGTCATGTCCATGAGAGAGTTTGTCCTTGCAATTCTGAGAATTAGTTTGTTTTTCCTCATAATCATTAAAGCAAGTTTCCTCTGCTTGTCTATCATGACACACTATTTGAAGGTCTTAGTCCTGAAAATAATACAGATCTTGTCTTAGTTGGAATAATTGGTAACTCTAAAACCTCTAATCTGACCCCTTGTCTGTTTTCAAGAAGAAAATCCACTGGATGGAAAAGATTTGCATTAATACGTGCAGTGAAGAATCATTTTCTTGAAGTTACCAGGTGAGGATTTATCAAGCAAACTTTATTTTCAAGTTTCATTTCGACTTATTGCTATAAGAGGAAACCTGAATTAGGATAAGGCACTTGAATCTTTATATATTTTTGTCCTCTGAAAAGAGGTGGTGACTCTAACATGTGTGTATTCCAGTATTGCATGTTAAACATTTTGAAAATATTTGTATGTTCTGAAGTATGAGTCGACAAAGGAATACTAGGTCATACTTCAGACAAAATCTTGAAATGGATGTTGGAGAGGAGCTCCATACACCTCAAAGGAAACAATGGTCCAAAAGAGGGACATCTAAAAATGATTCCCAACGTGCCTCTAAAGGGAGAATGGAAATCCCCATTCCAAAAAGAAATTCATCTTCATCTGAAGATGCAGAACCTATGGGACCAGTTGATGCTTATAGAGCTAATGCCAATTTTGATCCCTTCAGGGATGGAGAAAATACTGACATAGGATTCTTTCTTGCAGAAGAAAATCTTGCTCCATCAGAAGAGACCTCTGCTGCTGAAACAACTTCATATGATTCTGATAAG
>MU223847.1:0-11807 GCA_018584345.1 Thuja plicata
TATAAGAAATGAGATGAAATGGACCATTGAGATTAAGAGGCAAAAGTCTTAATCAAGGGTGGAGACAAATGGAAGCTTGATCCTTGTGCACAAATATCCTCCAATAGGAAAATAGGAGTTGACTTTTATGTCCCACATAAGACAAAAAGTGTTTTTTCCCTTTTTATAACATAAGAATAATGTTTTATTTGTGCAACATAGGATAAGAAGAAAAGTGAGGATTTTTTATTTAAATAAAAGAAGATGAAATTCCTTTTAATTAAATAAAGGCTTAGGATAAAAGTGATTTTATTATTTAATTAAAAGAGATTTTTAATTAATTAAAAGAGAGCATGTTCTCTTAATTAAATAAGATTTTCATTTTTATTTTATCTTTTTTAAATTAAATAAGGCTCAAACCTTAGGAAATATTGAATTGATTATGATTTGATCAAGGAAATTGATATAATTGATATTGTTGATATTTGAAAATATTGATTCAGGGATTTGATAAATTGGGAAATGGGGCCCAAAGTCTAGGCGACCATTTTAGGGTGCATATAGTTGTTTCAAAGAAAAATCAAGCTTTCTGCCCCAGACTATGTTTG
The DNA here is from genome assembly GCA_018584345.1 of Thuja plicata. Lineage (NCBI taxonomy): Eukaryota > Viridiplantae > Streptophyta > Pinopsida > Cupressales > Cupressaceae > Thuja > Thuja plicata. The sequence continues at coordinate 588 of MU223847.1, forward strand.
CCGAGAATGACCTTTGCATGCCCCCTCGAGAGATTGATTGAAAAAATTTTATTTTAATTTTAATTTTTATTTTCATTTTCGAAGGGTTCAATCAATCTCACGAAAAGAAGCAGAAGAAATTTGGAGTGAAAAATGAGGTGAGACGGAGTGATAGTGATAGGTTGCATCCACAGGTAAGCAAAACGGGTCCATAAGCTATATAAAGGGTCAAAAGGGTCCACAATAAGCTCATTATGTACACTTGCTATTTGGAGATTGGAGGATTGGAGAGTGAAGAGTAGAGTTGAGAAGATGTTGTTCCCACTTCCTGATCACCGTTTCGAGCGAGTTAGACGCTTCCAGAGACCGCCAGATTCTGGAGAGCCAGTGAGTGGTTGATTTTGATCTGTTAATTTGATTCAATCATGCTTTCTAGATAGATTTTTAGTATGATGTAAGGATAGATTGAATCATAGATTTGTTAGAAAAACTTTTGTTTTTGCCCCAGAAAATAGATGCGTAGTTGCAGCGCATCAATACGCAGCTTTAATTGATAAATGTGAAAAGCTGCGCATTCATTTAGGGTTTTGTGCATCCATCAGAGAGACTCTCTAATCCCATGCATTTGTGCTGAAACTAAGCGTAGATACTAAATCTGTGCATTAGTTAGGGTATTCTGCGCAAATACTCCACTGTGTTGCGCATGCATGATAAGCTATGCAAACATTAAAAAATGTTGTGCATTCATAGCAAGTTAGGGTCTAACCACATAAAAAAGTCAAATTAGGTCAAACTGCCATAGCGATAGGTTGATAAAATCTAGTTCTTGTTGGATAGTGATTATCATTGATGTCAAGATAGGCAACATTGTAGCATCGTCGCTAGTAAAGCATCTTGTTTGATAGATAATTGATAGAATTATCGTCTGATACATGTGATAAACATGTGTTAGAGTGATATATAGATAGGATAGATAGATAGATCTATTTGATTGATAACTGATAGTTTGATTTGATTTGATATTGATAGGAGGATATTACCGATGTACTGATGTCACGAGAGAGATATCATGTGACTCAAAGTTTGAGGGCAGCGTTGTCAGAGACTGATAGAGTCCTGATTGGAGCGACCGATTTATATCATGTTATTTATACGCCCAAGATTCGGGCGAATCTAGGTATGCTAATGTCCCTAGCAGAGAGATGGCACTCAGAGATGAGTACCTTTCATCTACCTGCCAGCGAGATGACCATGATGTTGGAGGATGTATATCGCATCCTTCGACTACCTATCACTAGCGAGTTAGTTCATTATGATCGGCATGGTGGATTGGCTCAGTGCAGAGAGGTTTTTGGTGATGATGATATAGATGATGTAGAGATCAGTTGGGAGGACATGGTGGCACTATATGAGCCACTGCCTGTTGTATTAGCCAGCGCGATTGGAGGATATGTATGCCTAGATCGGAGATCTCATGGATTCGCAGTCGGATGGGGCAGGATACTTTAGACGATGATGGATGAGGGGACCCTTTTTGCTTGGCGAGTGTGCCTTCTAGCACACTTATATCATGATCTTCACCAGGTGGTGTACCATGGCAGTGCATCATTATCTACAAGGGTTACACTTCTCCATGTGTGGGCATGGGAGCATATGGCCATCACACAGCTGACAGCACTTAGATTTTGAGGGGCTAGACACCCCTATATATTTCTTTATGCATCTGTTCAGTCTCAGTGTAAGCTGGGACAGTTAGAGTTCTGGAGATACACATTTGATATGATAGATTTAGTGATTTGGAGACCCTACCTAGGGTGTGAGGTGTGGGATGACAAGCGTCAGCTCGGGTATTGTTTTGAGATATGATGGTTGATAGGGAGGAATCCCTTCATCATAGAGAGGCAGATGTGCAGCAGGGTACTCTGGCAGTTTGGCCATATACAGGGGATTCCCCATGGGACCACAGAGTTTGCCCAGACCTTCCAAGAGAGACAAGACTAGGGGCCGATGATACCTTTCAAGATAGCGAGACAGGAGTTTTTGGACATGCCATTTCAGGCATGGTCGATGAGACAGGGGGTCGTAGACCCAGGGATGACGATCAAGTTTGAGAGATACATGAGGGATCACCCATTCCCTAGACTGACTGATCCAGCTAAGAGGCCTCCACAAAGAGAGCTAGGAGACAGAGGCTGAGGGTGAGGATGAGGCTATGGTGGAGGTAGAGGGGATGATGATGATGGGGGAGATGATGGTGGTGATGCTCCAAAGAGAGGGAGAGGTACAGGGGGTCCGAGGATGAGAGGTGGAGGTATATGTCCACAGGGTTTGATGCCTCCACCTGAGAGACAGAGATGGCCATGGCTGACTTCACAGAGGGATCCCCTTATATAGGCACAGGCATGTATACAGGAGGCAGCGCAGGCACCAGATCAGCCTATGGATGATGTCGGTGATGATGTACAGATGCTTGATGCACAGGATGTACAGGGGTAGGATGAGGATGTACAGGTACAGGCCGATGATGTACAGGTATACAAGCCAATGATGTATAGGTACAGGCTAATGATGTACAAGATATTGGGGGTCATGACCCCTACTTACATAGAGAAGCAACAGAGGAGGAGGAGATTGATGTATATGCAGTGCTAGCTAGACTAGCAATGCTATAGTTGCAGACTGACCGTGTCCTCGGACTAGAGAGATGGGTGGAGATGTTGGATGGGGAGGTTACAGAGGCCAAAAAAGAGTGAGACACCGCCATAGAGTGGTTTAGGGAGGCAGAGACTCTGTTAGATGAGCTAGAGTTGACAAAGGCATTGGGTCCACATGCAGACAACTTACGACTCATGATGAGAGTTGGTAGAGAGATCACCTACTGGAGAGAGGCCTACAGACAGGTGGTTCCTCAGGATCAATGGATCGGTAGCTTTAGAGAGAGCTCTTATGGGGTTAGGACCACAGCTACATAGAGGCATGGGTCAGTTAGTGCTGGTATTTCATCATGACCACCTAGACTGCCACCAAGTTTAGGAGATCCATCAGGATCAGGATCTTTGATTGTAGCACGCAGAGAGTGACAGACAAAGTCTGGAGGCAGTGGGTCTTAGCTTTGTGGGATATACATTTTGTACTTATGTTATGACTCCATTCTATCATATTTATTGTATCTTTATTGTAGACTTGATGGACACTTTTGGACACATGGTTATATTATGGTATATCATTGGACATTTTGGATATATTGGTTTTATGGACTCTTTATGATGGACTTTCTATATGATATGATTCTTATGATGCTTACTTTCTATGATGCATTGTTTATGATGATTTATATATATGTGGATACTAACATATGTAGGATATGATGAATGATTTTTGATTATGCATTGTACTATATGACTTAAAAATGATCATGTTTTATTTCTATGTGGATGCAAAATTATCATGATTATGTTCGTAATGATTAATGTCAAATGGATGCATTGTGACTAACATAAATGGATAATGAATAATGATAATGAACTTAATGGAAGACAACAATGATAATAAATGAATGAATGATAAGTAATAATGATATAATAATGGTAATAATGTAATGACCTAAATTGTAATGAAATGACATATATGATAAATGCAATAAATTTAAGACATACATGCAAATATAAATGGTTATATGCAATGAACAATGATAAATGCTATTATATTTTTATTTATCCAAAATGTCCTCAATTTTAAACAACCATGCGTCTGACACAAGAAGAAAAGACAAAAGGGAACAAAGTGATCTAAACAAGATATCCTACAAAATCCTATAACAGGAGCACTTCAATGATCTATATTAAAAATGCAATGCCAAATGATATGCAAAAATGAGTATCTCCACAACTTCGGTAACCATCTTAAAACTTCATAAAGATTGGAATTTTATTTTCATCATTGAGCTCATTATGTTGCAAGAAAATACAAGTATCATGGTATAATTAAACCAGGATGACTTGAGCACTTCTTGCATGGAGTTTAATATAGCAAACTTGACAAGCATCTAGGTATAATTGAACCGAGATGACCGGAGTTTTGTTTACATAACAAATAAGGAATATCCTCCTCCTTCATTGGGGAACAAATAGTTGGAGTCGAGGTATGTGTGGCACATCATCGTTAATAGAATTCATACACCAACATGATTTATAATGTTGTTCATGCTTATGGAACAGATGAAGGCTCTTATGCACAGACACCCCAATTATTTATTCCTTCGACTTCGTTGGAAAATACCCCACAAACAGCAATCAAAGAAAATATCATGCTCCATCCTGGCTATTCTAATCAATGACATATTTAGAGTTGTTAATCTCATGGAAAAGATATCCCAAAATAGCATAGGAGACATGATGACAAATGAAATTTCGATTTGAATGCATAACCTTATAACAAATCATCCTAACATGCCTATCATGAATATACATTTCTTTGCCAAAAGATAGTGTTGAGTTTGTTTGATCAGTGTGGTTGATAATGATGTTGTTGTAAATTTATAGATAAATAGTCATATTTTGAAAGAGATGTCATAGGTTATGGATCATGATTAGAATAGCATCGTATAAGAACCGTTGATTGTGTTTTCTTGTCTGGTCAAAAATACTCTGTTTTGTCCTCTTATAGTCATGACTGTCGCAGATCCACTTCCAAAAACTAGGTTGAGGACATGCCCCCAGCTAGGTGATGGACTGAATTATTATGGGTGAAGAAAGATACACTGGACTAGGGTGAAGGCCAAGAGAGTAGACCAAGCTATGATGTGGTTTTATTGGGGATTTATACAAATGGGTAGGAATCACGGATTGGCCATTTTATTATGATATGTACAAGGTGAATGGTGACTGTGAAAGCCACTTTATTATGGTTACATACATATGGGACAAGACGCTATAAGAATCCTAATAGAAGGAGGAGCTAGCTTGTCACAAATGGCGCCTGTTCCCAGGTTTTCACCACATGCTTTTATTGCAATTTTCTCTTGATTTTTTTTTCTAGTTTTTCTGATTTTATCCCCTACACTGGGATCTCATGCATAAAACTTCTTTAGGTGCATTCTATTAAGAGGCTCATCCAAGGGATCTCCCTTAGACATTGACAACTAATAGGCTACTGTAATCCCAAAAGGACCCAACCAATTGGGCTCAAACTTTCCCTTCTTCTCATGATGCTGCTGATTTTTGGGATTCTCTCGAAGGACTAGATCACCCACCTAAAAGTCTCTAGGTTTCACCTTACTGTTATATTGATGAGACATCCTTTGCTGATAGACTTTCAAGTGATCAAAGGCTCACTGATGGTGCTCATCCAGCAATTCTAATTTAGTTAGCCGTGCCACTCTATACTCTTCATCTAGAATCAAATCTTTCAGGGACACTCGAAGAGAAGGTAACTAGACCTCAAGGGGTAGGATAGCTTCAGATCCATAAACAAGGGAATATGGTGTGGCACCAGTTGGAGTACAGATGGAAGTATGATAGGCCCAGAGGCCAGGGTTTAACTGGACATGCCAGTCACGACCAGCATCATTGACAGTCTTTTGAAGGATTTTGACAATAGTTTTATTAGACGCCTCAGCTTGGCCATTACCCTGAGGATAATAGATAGTGGAATAATGGTGGGTGATATGGAATTTGGTGCATAACTCATCAATATCTTGATTTTGAAACTATTTCCCATGATCTATAATGAGGTGCATGGGGATGCCATATCGACAAATGATATAGTTAAGGATAAACATAGCAACTTGTTTGCCTGTGGCAGTGATCAAGGGAATAGCTTCAATCCATTTGGTAAAATAATCAATGGTGGTTATAATGTACTTATGGCCATTGGAAGATGGAGGGTGAATTGCGACCACAAGGTCAAGTCCCCACTGACTGAATGGCAATGTAGTTGTAACAGGATGTAGTTGCTGTGCCGGTGCATAAATAAGGTTCCCATGAATTTGACACTTCTTGCATTTCCAAGCAAAGTGAAAAGAATCTATTTCCATAGTAGGCCAATAATAACCAATACACATGAGCTTCTTAGCCAAGGAAGGACCACTTGAATGTGTTCCACATATACCCTTGTGTACGTCTTGTAAGGCAGTTTGAGCTTCAGCATGTTCAAGACATCATAAGAGAGTACCGTCAAGACCTCGCCGATACAGGGTGTCGAATATTAGGAGATAGCGGGAGGCTTGGCGGAGAAAGGTGCGCTTCTGATTTCTGGATAGGTTGAGGGGAAGGATATTGTATTTCAGATAGGAATATATTTTTCCATAGGTAGGGGAATCTTGTCTAATAATATGAAATATGATACGCGTATCAGGATCATCGTACGCAGGATAAATCAAGGATTCCACTAAGAACTCAAAACGGGCTTTTGTATCCTCTGCATTAAACAAAGAAGAAATTGTCACCATAGCATCTGTAGCCTTATTTTCCTACCTTGGAATCTATTCAAAGGTGATGATTGGAAAATATTTCTTAAAGTCATCTACCATGTTTTTATATGGTAACAACTTGTCATCCTTAGTCTGATATTCATCATTAACCTAATTTATTATTAGTTGGGAGTCTTCGTAGACATTCAATTCAGTCATGTTCCATTGTAGAGCCATTTTCAACCCGATCGTTAGTGCTTCATACTCAGCGACATTATTTGTACAAGGAAAAGCCAACTTGTAGGACTTTGGTATGGTATATCCTTGTGCTGTAACAAATAAGACGCCAGCTCCTGAACCATGCTGAGTATAGGATCCATCAAAATATAGACTCCAAGTTTGTATAGATAATGTTAGGATGTGTGCATCAGGAAACTCTATTTGTATAGGATAATCATTCATCAATGGTGCCTCAGCCAATTGATCAGCAATTACTTGCCCTTTAATAGCCTTCCTTTCTACATATTTGATATCAAATTCACTAAGCAACATGACCCACTTAGCCAACCTTCCTGTTAATGCAGTCTTGCTCAAAAGATACTTTAAAGGATCAATCTTTGCAACAAGCTTGATAGAGTGAGACAACATGTAATGCCACAACTTTTGTGAAGCAAAGACCACTGTGAGACATGCACGCTCAATTGGTGAATAATTGAGTTCATATCCAACAAGGGTGCGATTGATATAATAGATAGCCTTCTCTTTTCCCTCTTGATCTTGTTGGGCCAACAGGGCACCGAGTGAAACTTCCATAGCTGAAATATAAAGCAAGAGTGGCTTTCCCAAAATTGGTGACATAAGAGTGGGAGGAGTGGCTATGTATTGCTTGATTTTAGTAAAAGTTGCTTCACACTTATCATCCCATTTGAATAAGATATTTTTATGTAACAAATGCTGAAAAGGATGACTTCTGTCGGCTAATTGTGAGATAAATCTTCTGATTGACTAAAGGCGGCCTTGTGGAGATCTCAATTGACTGATATTTGTTGGTGAAGCCATTTCCATGATTGCCTTAACCTTTTCTAGATCCACCTCTATTCCTTTAGCTGAAACAATGTATCCTAACAGTTTGCCTAATGTAACCCCAAATGCACACTTCTTGGGATTCAATCTTATTTGATACTTTTCCATTTGGGTGAATATCCTATCCAACACTCTTAGATGACTTTCTCTATCCTTGTATTTGGCTAAGATATCATTAACATAATCTTCCATCACGGTATGCATCATGTCATGAAAGATTGTGGTCATAGCTCTTTGATAGGTAGCACCAGCATTTTTACACCCAAAATGCATCACATTCCAGTAGTACGTGCCCCAAGGACATGTAAAAGTAATCTTTTCCTGATCTTCTGGTGCAATCTTAATGTGGTTATAACCGAAAAATCCATCCATTAAGGATAACATCTCATGCCCAGCTGTTAAATCAACTATAATATCAATATTCGACAAAGGAAAATCATCTTTAGGACAAGCTTTGTTAAGATCCCAAAAATCTATTCAAATCCTAATGGACTTATCTGGCTTGGACACTGGTACAATATTGGAGATCCAATCAGCATAATCAATAGCTCGAATGAAACCCACATCCAACAATTTCTTCAATTCTACTTTAACCATGAGTGCAATATGAGGATGCATTTTCCTGAGCTTCTTCTTTACAGGCTTGACCCCAGGTGTAATGGACAAATGATGCATAATAAGATGTGGATCTAACCTAGGCATATCAGCATAAGGCCAAGCAAAATTGATTTGTCTCTTTTTGAAAAACTGTGAAAAAGCATCTTTTTCTGTCTCTATTAAGGATGCAGCTATCTTCAAAATGCGTGGTGACTCCTCTGTGCCAATGTTAAGAGGCAATGTTAGTTCAATAAGTATAGCAGACTGCTCTTGATACATATAGTTGGGGAGAGTGTCAATCCTTCCATCTTCAGGTGCCTTAGAGAGGTTTTCACCCTTAGATACATCTTTTATTTTTCCTTTTTTAGGATCTAACACCGCCACTGAGTGGTTTTCACCATTAGATCAATTTATTATTTTCATATTTTTATGACTAAAAGGATTGGCACCCTCTCCGAAGTAAGCCATGTCATTGAGTTCTATGGGAAATCCTAATTTATGATCTCCTTATGGTAGATGATCTCTGATTCCGAGATAGTCAATAATAGCATCATCATTATGGAAAACATCAAGTTTGGGGTAATTCGGGGAATCCCAGGCAATAAGTTCAGGGTGGATAAGGGGTATTGGATCATTTGGTTTGTTCTCAAAGGATGAAATGGTATTAATAGAAAAGTTTTGAAAGTTTATGATTGTATCGGCAAGGTCTATTTCCATACTCTCATCCAAATTTTCTATCTCAAGATAACTCTCACTTTCCTCACAATCGCCAAGAGCAACATCAAGTGGATTGAATCCTAGTGGTTCTGTCCTTGGACTCGTCTGCTCATGGCAATTGTTACCATCGGCATGAACATCATCAACTTCCATATCTTCAGTATAATTAGAGAATGAATCCCATTCATAATTATGAGAATCATCATCATCATCATCATTATTATTTCTAAGTCGGTTAATGATGCCTTGTGTTATCTTTTGCTTGGCTGGATCTAAATACATACCATTTTGCTAGAAAGCAGGAGCCGTAGGAGTTTTGTAAAAGGGTTCAACCTTCTCTTTTCCTTTAGGTTCCTTTGGTCCCTCTCCCTTGTATCCTAGTCCAATGGTGTCTCTTTGATAATTCAGATTTTTCAAAATTGGTTTTATGACACCTTCTCTTTGCAACCCTACAGGTCCACTTCCTTGATATCCCATCTTTTGTAACAAAGTGTATCCCGCGCCATATATATCCGGTGATATAGGTTCATGTTTTTCATTCTCTGGATCCTTATGATGATGTAACAAATAATTAGCATTTCGCTCAGCAACCTCTTTTGATATGGTGCCCCCACTCACAAATGTGCCATAAATAAGTGTAGAAGGGCCTTCAGATTGTTGTTTAGTGATCAAGGATTTTCCATATGATTTAGGAGATAAGGGTAAATCTGTGATACACAAAGTTTGGCCCAAAGTGTATTCTCCCATACTTTGTTCTTTTATATCTACCTTGATTTCATGAGATTTGGAAGTTGATGCTTCATTATTGAGATCAATGGGTGTTGGTGGAGAAGGTGCAATCTGATTGTAGGGCACCAAATATTCAGTTGTTGGTTTTATGGTATTGCAATATTGAAAAGGATTCGGATCTCCTTTGATGGTCACCTCTTGACCATTATACGAAAACTTCAAACATTGATGATACGTTGATGGCACAGCTCGTATGGAATGAATCCAAGGTCCCCCTAAAAGAATGTTATATGCCAAATCCATATCCAAGACTTGACAAAGCACGTCTTTAACCACAGGACCAACTCTGATAGGAAGTACAACCGATCCCTTGGATGACCTTTCCTCCTCATCATAAGCTTTGATGGTGATTTTCTTTGTTGGATTGACAACATTTTTAGAAAATCCCAAGTCACGGACTAGCTTTAGAGTGCATATATTCAAACTGACTCCTCCCTCTATTAGCACTCTTTTAATCTTATGGTTTTGTACAATGCCTTCTATATGAAGTGGAGCATTGTGAGGCTAGTTGATGGTTAGATCATCATCTTTAGTGAAGGAGAGATAATGGGGGGTTGTCAAATGCCCACCATAGCTTGGAATTGATCTTGATCTAGATTGGTTGGAACATTAGTTTCGATCAGAGCTTTCTCAAGGATTTCTTTATGGGAAGGTGACAGACGTAAAAGCTCTAATATGGATATCTGGGCCGGTGTTTTCTTCAGTTGCTCCAAAAGAATATATTGGTTGGAAACATTGGACATAGACTTTGGAATGTAGACAACCTTAGTTTGTGTGGTGTTAGGCTTAGATGGAACCCCTTGAAGAGTAACCTTGGACTGAGCTCGAGTTGTGACATTGGCCGGCTGACTCTTGTCTTTGATGGAAATCACATTGACATAGGATTGACACTCAGAAATGTGATTTATGTAGCTGAAGGAGGTGGAATTGTAGTTTGCATGGTCATCACCTTTAGCATCAGATGAGTTCCCTTTCTTGTTTTTAGGAAGTGGATCTTTGAAGGAAGTATGTGACTCGTTAGAGGTGTGTCCATCAACACTGATTTCTTTGCTGTCAATCAAATCTTGGATAGCATGCTTGAGTCTTTGACAGTTATTGGTTTTATGACCTTTTCCTTGATGAAATTCACAGTAATCATTGTAATTCCACCAAGAAGGTTTCACCCGAGGTTCAAAATCTCTAGTCTCAGGAAGCGCAATGAGTTTCTTCATGATTAACTTCCTTATTGTTGATTCTAGAGATTCCCCCAAAGGAGTAAAATTTCTCCTACGGGAATGAAGGGTGATTTTGAGGCACTGTTATTGATATTCTGAGTAGCACCTATATTGCTTTGAGTAGGTGTGGGACTGGTTTTTCTTGCAAGATTCAAGATGGGTTGTATGGATTTGACATGACGATTATCAACAATCCCATCATTGACCATGTTCTTGTTCTTGTTCCAATATTTGGTTTTATCGTTATTTTTGTTGTTTTTGTTGTTGTTGTTGTTGTTGTTGTTGTTGGAATTCGAACTTGAGCCGGCATTATCTTTGGAGTAGAGCTTAATTTCCCCCTTTCAAACCATAGCCTCTTCAATTTTCACACCATTCTCAATGAGCTTGTTGAAATTTGGAGGGCATTGTAATTGTAACCTATAGCTCATCTCC
>MU223847.1:30342-44164 GCA_018584345.1 Thuja plicata
ACCCCCCATTCGATTGGCTTGGATAGTGAAAAGGATGTTCCTTCAAAGATTATTGACCACATATAAGATCTCTAGAATGAAGTTGCAACCCTTGAGAATGCTAGTGCTTCCTCCACCCTTACCAAACAATAGTTTACTAGTGCTATCTCTTCTCTATGCAGAGTTTTGGATGGACTCATGAAGAAATTTGTCTTTGGAGTAGTTATTAGTCAAAGTAGGATGAAGAAGAATGTGAGGAAAAGGAAAGTTGATGATCACAATGATAAGGAGGCACAAGATGAGGACAGTGAAGATTGGATGAGTGGGTTGAAGAATCCCTCAAGAAATTGGGAGATAATTACTTAGTTTGATGATTAAAGATATTTTCCTTAAGGGTGTTATGCCTTTTATTTTGCTTATTATGCTGGACAATATGAGTAGTTTTAGTATAGTTATCTTTTTTCTTAGTTACTGCTTATGGGTTATGTTGGACTTAAGGGCCTCAACCCAGCTGGGTATGTTCATATTTTGTTAAACTAATACTCTCGTAGATACTTTATGTTGTTTTGGATGGAAGGTTATATTGACTATAGTGATAGTAGTAGTGTTAGGCCTGGGTTACATGATGATGTAAATACTCCTATGTTGTTTTTGATTAATTTTGGGTAGTGCAGGTTTTAGGGGGCTTTTAGCTTTAATGGCCTGAAGCTGGGGTTCTAATATTGTTGTATGATATTTTCTTTTGTTGTACTTTGGGATCAGGGCCCTTTCCCTACTAACTCAATAAAAAACAATACTCATTTAAGTGAGCATCATATTTTATTAAATGGACATATTATTTTATAAATAACAAAAAAGTGAACAACTGTGATATTTCATGTAAAACTAAAAAAATCATTTATTTTACTTGTTAATGAATTCTTATGTAACGTTTATAGATTATCAAGTGTACAAGTATTGGTCTATTTTGACTAACATCTAGTAATTTTTAAATTTATATATGAATTATTTATTTACAATGTGTAGTATAAATATGTGGCAAGACTATATATTATAAGCACAAGTAGGTATACAAATATTTGACCCTAGACAACTACTTGGCTCTTTCCCCTAATCAAATAGAATTATTTACTTATAATGATCATAAATCTTAATTCACACTAAAATCATAATTACAATCTTCAAAATCCAATTTTAACTATAAATAATAATCTCCATCATTTTTTATTCTCAAAATTAACTCTAATCAACTTATATTATTAAGATCAATACTTTCAAAGAGGTGCTATATATATATTCCTTAACATACCAAATCCAGATATAATTGTTTTTAGATTAATTTGTGTGAGATTTTTACATTTGAATCACACACATTGATCTATGATTCTCTAGCCTCACTTCATCCTAATAACAACTATGTGATCTGAAACAAAATGTAAAAATCTCTTAACACTGATATCAAATCCAAATACCACAAAATAAAAAGTTAAGTACAGAATAAATTCAACTATCACAAAATCAAAGTTAAGTACAGAATAAAATTTGATAACAATTATTTTCTGCTTCTCAATATTAATAATATTAGTGTTTTAAATTTTATTTTTTAAACATATAGTCAAGGGCAGATTGCAATTTTCCTGTGAATTGGTCGGCAATTCTGTAGTTTTTAACCTAATGAGCACTCACGGTGAACCGTAATAAATTTCTCTCAAAATTTACTAGATGCTGAGGAAAACATAAACAAAGCCGCGCTTCTTTACAAGCTGGTTAGGTAGTCGAAGAAAAAAGGTTATGAGCACGATTTTGATACCCTGCCTTAAAATCAAAAAATTAATTAAGCTTGGCTTTTTTCGACAATTGTGTTGTTGGCGAATAAAGATTTCCTAAGCTACATCTCGATAATGGGACACCCTACTCCCTTTAACATTTATTAGTGGGACTGTTGGAAATCCTTATTTTACTCATAATTTTCTGATACCTTTTTCCTTCAATTCAACTGGGAACACGAGAGAAAACATACTTAGGGGCTCTAATTAAAGGGAAAGCAAGACTGTTAATGACACAATTGAAAATGAGATTGCATCATCTCAAGTTAATTGAAACCGAATGACATTTTCTCACATAATGCACAGCCTATGAGGATATTGGAGCTAAATATGAAACCATCTTGAAAATGGACAACATGCACAGTTTATTTGAAAATGATAAGGTCAACCAAACTACTGGTTTGCTAGTCAAGATTCATAAAAGAAAATCGGAGTTGAAAAGGAATATGAAAATTGTTTAAGGTTTAAAATTTCTGTGGTCCCTTAGACTGCTTGATCTCATGAATATCATTAAAATCTTTCATTCATTCATCCCTCCCCATACCACTATCTCCATGCGACTATTTCCTAAACTTTTCTCTCTTTTTCCCCTAGTGGAAATCTGATCATACTGTTCATGGTGAATAATGTGGCCCTTAGTGGAATCCGTTGACTCCGCCTTTCCAATATTAAATGTGCACAATAATCACGCCTCCTTTCTTTTAGTGGATTTTCTTTGCTACCCAAAATTGAATATAAAGTGATGAATTAGTGTTCTGAGTGCTATAGCAAATGCAAAAATACCAACATGGCTGCAACCTTAACAGAAGTTGTTAACGTAGAGGAAGATTTAGAGGAACACTCAGCAGCTCACGCAAAGATGAAGAAGAAACATGGAGGATGGAAGACATTTCCTTTTATCATCGGTACTTTCAATTTCTTTTATCATAGGGCAGAATCATTCAACATCAGATAATTTATATATGTTGTCTTTAATTCTTTACTAGTGTATGCAGGAAATGAGCTATGCGCTGCAGCAGCAATCACAGGGCTGGCTGCAAATATGATTGTTTATTTGATAACCAAGTTTAACATAAAAAGTATTGAAGCCACTCACATCATCAACATATCCAATGGAGGGAATGATCTGTCTCCATTGATTGGGGCATTTCTAGCAGATGCATATCTTGGCCGATTTTGGGCTATTTCCATTGGTTCATTTTTCTCATTTACTGTAAGTTCCCCATTATAATTGCATGGCCTTGAACTGTCACTTGTTAGACGGTGATCTGTGATGTCCTATGCACATATTTGGTGTTTTATCTCTACTTTTAACCTACCCCAAATTTGATTTTAGATGGCATGATTTTTTCACAATTTATATCATATTTAAATGATTGTTTTTGAAGTTGATTGTCTATGTTTTTATATCGATATTTCATACCACAGTCTACCATCTAAATGAATGATACTTACACAATTGATTTTAGAAACTATCTTTCCAAACAATCTTTGAACTGTAGCACAGTATTTTTTTCTTTTGAGAATCATGTTTGGAACAATATCCAACTTAAGAACTGTATCATATGAGCCCAATTTTTTTCCCCAAGTTTTTGTAGTAACTGTGTGTGTTTGTTTCAGGCAATGATCATTCTAATGCTGACGGCCGTGATAGATTCCTTAAGACCACCTCCATGTGGGCCCAAACTACAAGCTTTGGGGAGATGTAATGCTCCCACCAGGAAACAGTATGCAGTTCTCTATCTTTATTTCGCCTTAACAATTGCAGCATCGGGAGGGCTAAGATACAATTCAGGGACTTTTGGAGCAGATCAGTTTGAAAAGGGTAGTGCAAAAGGAATGAGACAGATTCAGAATTACTTCAACTGGTATTATTGTGCTCTGTTTGTTTCAATCGTTGTAGCCTCCACTGTAATTGTGTATATTCAATCCAGCGTAAGCTGGTCATTGGGATTCGGGCTGTGTGTATTACTGACAGGATTATCAATGCTATTTTTCTTCATGGGTACAAAGTTGTACAATCGTGTCCTTCCAGAGGGCAGCCCCTTCACAGGGCTAGCCCAAGTGGTAGTGGCGTGCCTTAGAAAAAGGCATTTGCCATTGTCATCTAATGAAGAAGATTTATACAAGGGAGAAAAAATTGACTCAGGGCTTCCCCTTACACAGCAGCTCAGGTATTTTTCTTGGACCTCAATATTTGTTTGCCTCGAGAAGTTTTTGAGAACAAGTGTGCAATGGTCTTCGATAGCAAAGAGATGGAGATGGGAGATGAAAGAGCATAAAAAGTTAGAAATTTAGATTTTAGTAGAAATAAAACTGAATTAAAGTTTAAGATATGTGTAGTTAAAGTTATGATCTCTAACATAATTAATATATAATAGCAGCAATGTGCAGAACATTAATCTAATTTCTCGAATGTTTCTTTATCATTTCTATTATAGGGAAGAGCCCTGATCCAAAGTTCCCTATGCTACACTCCTTTAATAAATCATTAAAAGAGTCTCAATGTACGAAATATTAAAAGACAATAAAAATAGTAATATAGTATTAAAAAATCATTCCATCCATGTTACACTTGTCCCTTTTGATGTAAATGTATCAAAATAAATTTGTCAAACACCAATACACTTGTTCCTTTCTCTATCCCTTAACAGGAATAACTAAAGGTCTTGTCCACCAAGTGGATGGAACCTGGGAGATTCCTTGCTTTCTAGACAAGGTGCAGTTTCTGACTTTTGCAGACGATTCCATTGTTGCTCTGTCTGCTCTACAGTATGAAACAAATGCTATTTGATATAAATAATAGTGATAAGTTATAATCATGCACATGTCTTCTGCTATTGAAAATCCAGGGTAGGTAATGAAAAGTCTGACATATGACTATTAAAGTATGCAGTTCAACATGCCCTAAAAAGACAGAAGTCAAATTTCATTACGTATAGGCCTTGTATGGACATTCACTTTTGTGATGCTTATCATAGTTTTGATCAAGCAAAAGCGATAATAAGGTTCTTTTTGTCGAAAAAAAACAAATGGTTGAGGTAAAACTGGTTTCAACAATAGAAAAGATCTGACACTGGTTACAAGAATACCATGAACTAGAGCTAATGGGAAGGAGATTGGCCCTGTCCCTAGAAACTGTGCATCACTTTTTAGTCTTCCAAAAATGTCTTTGAGGAAGTCACTTTCACCACAAGACCCACTCACAGTAGTAGTTGCCTTTTTCTTCACATCAATACTAACCTATCAATTCAAAATTGATTATTAAAGAACTTTTTTTATCTCATTTTCATTATTTACATACAAATTGTTTCTTTCTACATTTTAGAAACAGTAGAGGAAGATTTCTAAAAAGTCTACCCATTTTTTAAACTCTTCTGGAAATTTTGATACTAATAACAGCAATCGTGTACAAACTGTAAACAGGTTTCTCAACAAAGCAGCCATAAAAACACCAGAGGACTTTTCCTCAGATGGGCACATAAACCAGAACCCGTGGAGACTGTCCACAGTTGACCAAGTAGAACAACTTAAATCCATTATTAAAACGCTGGCTATCTGGTCCTGCACTGTCGTCCCAGCCATTATAGGTTCCCAGCAGAGCACATTCTCAGTTTTGCAGGCACTCACAATGGACAGGCATTTGGGTTCCCATTTCAGAATACCTGCGGCTTCTTACATTGTCTTCAATCTTCTGGCTGCTGCAATAACATTATCCATCTATGACAAAGTGGTGGTTCGCTTGGAAGAAAGAAAAGGGATAAAAATAACACAACTGAGAAGAATAGGCACAGGCATGTTTATTCTCGCAGTAGGAATGGCAGTGGCGGCCATAGTGGAAAGAGAGCGTCTGAATGCAGTTCATGCAGAGGAAATTTCAGCGTTGTGGTTAGTTCCTCAACATGTTATAATGGGGTTTGGGGAAGCGTTTCTGAGCGTAGGGAAAATTGATTTCTTTTATGCAGAATTTCCAGAAACAGTACGAAGCACAGCCACAGCATTGGTCGCTGCAGGGATTGCAGCGGGGTCTTATTTGAGCAGTTTGTTGATCAGTATCATTCATAAAAACAGCAATTGGCTTGCAAATAACATAAATGAGGGTCGTCTTGATTACTTTTATACCCTTCTCTGCGTTTTGGGGGTCGTGAATTTTGGGTACTTCTCAGCCTGCGCTCGTTGGTATAAATACAAGACTAAGATCTATGGTTCCCGTGACATCCCCCCTTCTTGAACAAAAAATTATGGTTTTTCTTGCTTTCCTAAACGATCTTTGTTTTGCTAAGTCAAGGGTGGTGTTGTCTATGCAGCTATCAGACTGCACTATATACAGTCAAGTGTGCAATCTGATAGTTATCCCAATCAAGCATTTCAAAAATGCATGGCTGTATATTTGCTAAACTAATAAGTCGTTTATGTTTTTATGATTCTGGTGTGGATTTCAAAACTGTATAGCCGTCATCCAAATCAAGCAATCAAAGTAATCAATTGTTTATGTTTTTATATTTCTGGTATAGAATATTGGAAACCTACATATACTTCACCAAAATAAAACAATTCAAAATTGTATGTCAGTATATCTGCCAAAGTAAAAAAGTGTTTATGTCTTTATGTTTTTTATATGGATTCTAAGACTACATAGACATAACCCAAATCAAAGATCTCAAAATTGAATGGCAGCGTAATTGCCAATGTAATAACTTGTTTATGTTGTTATGTTTCTATATGGATTCCAAGATTGCATAGACATAGCCCAAATCAAGGATTTCAAGATTGCATGGTAGCATACATGTCAAAGTAATAACTCATTTATGTTTTTATAATTCTGATTGGATTGGAATGAAACATAGACCAAATCAAACAGCTCACAATTGTGCGGCAGCAACTTGCCAAAGTAATAAATTGTTTTTGTTTTCATTTTTCTTTTATGAAATCTAAGGCAGCATAGAACAGCAACTCAACATTGCATGGTAACGTATTTGCCAAAGTAATAAATTGTTTGTGTTTATATTTCTCATATAGATTCTAAGGCTGCATAAAGATCACCCAAATCAAACAACTCAAAATTGCATGGCAGTATACATGTTACAGTAATAAATTATTTGTAATATAAATTCCAAAAGTGTGATTTTTTGTATCCATCTTTTTATATATGCTTAACATTATTTTATAAATGATAATATATATACTTATTCATAAATAATTTAATTTGTTCATTAAATTCTCTTTCTTTAAAAAACATATGATATTTTTATTTATTTATGTTTATATTACATTAAAGATCAATTGATCACTTTTTATTTTCTAAATCAAGAGTTAGGGTTAATAGGAGCACTCTTTAAGTAGACTTTTTAAGCATAAGTTTAGTAAAAAGTAGAAGATAATAAATATAAATTAGTACTAAACATGCAATATAGTGTTAGTTTAATTTTAGTATTTATAAGTTTTTTAAACAAAAATAATTTTATTTTAAGTTTAAGTTGATTGAGTGAATTGATCATAATTTAATACAAATAAATTTAGAGGAATAAATAAATAGTGTATAGTTCTTTGGATCATGTGGTGGTGACCTACCTATGCATGGTGATATTCTCTTTTAGCACTTTTCACTAGTCAAAACTATCCAAGCATAACTAAATACACATAATTTAGCTTTGTGTCATGCATGTAATAGAGTTCTCATGCATCCACGCATAACATTATTCTCACACCTCCATAACAAATCTCGCACACAGCTACGTAGAATTACTTATTTACATCATGTCACACTACACATGGATGCACATATTTTAATGTCTAGTTAAACTATATGTGTGAAAAACATCAAGACTCAATGACCACATGTTATGCTTTCATAAGTGCACACCACCTTGTACCTTAATGATAATAAAAATGATAATACAACTAGCACTAACACACTAATACATGTTGGTGTTTATTCCACATATCACAACAAACCAAATGACACCATATAGATTTTTGACATATATTATCATACTATCCACATAAACAACATATCATACATGTTGGACACTTTTTAACATTTATGTGTAGACTAGCTAATGACCTACTTGTGCAAATCATTACTTTGTAGATTTTGTAGTGTGATTTGATGGTAGTCCCTTGTGTTTTCTCCAAGTTAGTTTCCTCCTTTAAATTTTTTTTCGAATATCCACCTTCTACATTTATGCATTTTCAATTCTCTATTGAATATGCAAGACAACAAAGAGGGGGGTGAACTAGTTATCCACATTCTTTAAAAAATTCTTAAAACTTTAATTAGTTCCACCAATCAATCTTTCGTCCTTAATTTCATAAAGTTATAAACATGAAAAACATAACAACCATAAAACACATCAATGCTGATATCAAGAAGGTGTTTGAGGCTAAGAAGGAAGCGGAAGGCACTCTTCTAGAGTTTTCCTAGGTCCTATTGTTCCCCTACTTTTTTGCTGGATCATTTTTTGGTTTTTGGTTGCTGGGTGGTTTAGCTGGTTTCTGGTTTTTGTCTCTGGTTTTTTGTGTTGGTCCTAGTTTTCGCGGGCTGGGCTTCAGTCTTGTTTCAGTTTAGTGGTTTTATCGCCTATTTCTTTCTTGTAATGGTTGTAAGGGGTTTCAGGCCCCCATAAAACCTGTTTTTACCAGCAATCAAAAACAACCATCAAACACATGATGAAATAATGAATTTAAATGTTAAAAACTATGTTAAGAAAAAAACCACAAAGAATATTATTCTCAAATATAAGAACACCTATTAGGGTAACATCGATTAAGGTAATTTTTGTAGAGAAAGGCTCACTACCTAAAGAAGGCTCACTGCCCAGAAGAAGATGAAGAATAAAAGAGAATATATCCACCACTAATGTACAACAACTCAACCAGCTAATCTTATCTTCATCTTCTCCTAATCATGTTTTAAAGTTATCTCCTCTGGTCTCTCATGATGCCTCATATTGAATGGAATTTATGGAAAGAAAGAAATAATTGGGTGTTTAGAGATGTGGTTTTTTATGCAAAAATTGTTATGCGCAAGTCCCAAATTTCTATATTGGAAAATTTATACATGATATATAATAATTCAAAGTTCAATGGTCCTTCCTCCTCTACGAGTGAGCAAGACAAAGACATTTCTCAAAGATGGAATAATTACAGAGATATTTGCAAACCTCTTGTGAAGATAAAATCTCCAAGAACTAGCATTGTGTAGATTCCTTCGTCCATTGGGTGGATTAAAATCAATACTGATGGGACATCAAAAATCAATCTTGGAGTTTTTGATTGTGGGGGAGTGTCTCAAGATCATGATGGTAGGTTTGTCTTGGCGGTGGCCCTCCCTTTGGGAACTTAGAAAAACCACTTTATCGAGGCATATACTGCTTACTTGAGAATCAAAATGGTTTATGAGCATGGGACGGATAGAATATGATTGGAATATCACTCTCTAAATATAATAAATTTCTTAAATGGTTCTACCACCCCCTCTTAGACTATAAGTTTGTCAACAAAGGATTGTAAAGCTATGCTCCATAATTTCCAAGCCTATAAAATCTCGCATGTGTTTCATTAAGGGAACCACATGGCAGATAGTTGGTGAATTTGGGTGTCAGGTCTAATCAATTGGTGCCTTGGGATATTAATGATTAGATCCCAATTGCGATACAAATGCTTTTGTGAATTGATGTTGAGAAGTTCTCTGTTAAGCCTTGCTTTGGATTTGATGGATGACAATTAATTTCCATTTAAGGACTTTCTTAATGACGATGAACCCAATTTTGGTTTAGTTGATTTGTATTGGGTTTTTTAGTTCTTTCCCTATTTCCTAGAGCTACAAGAAGTGGTCTACCATAGTTATGAGGGAGATCAAAATAGCCTTGAGCCACTGGTGTATGAGAAATGGAAGAAGGAACAGGTTGTTTGGTCAGATTTGTCGGTGGGTGGCCTTACCCCGTATATGGAGAAATTACATGGTGCCGACTTGTAGACCACGAAAGCCTTTATTAATGGCTGGGAGGAAGGGATTTTGATGGTGTATGGGTTGGAGTTAGAGATAAAAGAGGATTTGATCTCCAAGGTTTCTGATACTGTGGTTGAGGGTAGAAAATTTCACAAAGACAAGAAGAGTGTGAGTGAGGCTCTGGATATTTTCTTTCTTCCTTGGGAAAGAGATAAATTTGGTAGAATTGCGGACGGTGGGCATGATAGGACCTATCTCAAATTCCCTTGGGATGATGTTGTGGAGGTGATCATGAGATACATGACTTTGGAAAGTAAGTTTACCAGTTGTTTCAACTAGCATTTTGTTATTTTAAACCATTTTCATCATGATAAGTGAATCTCTATACCATATTATATGTTGGCTTTATTGAAGCATAGTTTGAGGGCCCATAAGAGAAACCCTTCCTCCTCTTTCTTGCATGAGGGTCTCATCCTCTTTATTATGGAGCATTCTCATGATCTACATATTATGAGAAACCCCCCTCCTAAGTTTGGTATAGACTATCAAAAAAATATGAGAGCTCACTATGGCGATGAGAGGTCTTATGGTCTTCAAGATTATGAATCAGATGGGGAAATTATTTTCCATTTGAAAACTATAAATAGACATGTTGCCTCTACCCACAAGAAGGTTTTAATTTCTGAGGAGGATAGTTCAGAATATTCTCCCTCTATGGATTTTGTTCCAGACTCTCTTCACCCTAGCTCTTTTAATAAGGCCAAGGAGAAATATAAAGTGTCAGATGCTAATGTGAAAGAAAATAGGGACCTAGTTGGGTCACTTCCCCCTATGGAGTCTAGGAAATCATCCCAGGTTAAGTATCTTAAGAAGTTAAAAGAGGAGATTCCTTGTTTCCATGAGAATAGTTGGTTGATACTATAGAGAAGGATCACATGCATATCCATGTGGAGTTTCCTTTGGAAGTAGGGAAGGATACCCATGTGTAAAATGACTCTTTTGTGCGTGAGAACCTAACTATTTCTAGCTCAATCAAGAACTTAATGAACAGCCAACAAGTAGTGTGTAATTTGGATGTTTGTAGAGATTAATGGTCTGAAAGACAACCCCTCCTCGACCAACCCCAAATTGGAAAGTATTATTTCTAGTACCCAAACCATATCCCAAGGAATTAGTGAGCTTAAAGAGGATCATGGAAATAATATTAACAACCTAGAAGGAACTCTCAATAGCTTTCAAGATAGAGTTAAGGTTGTGGTTGTTGTTAGTAAGACAAGAATGGATATACTACATAAGGCCTTAAGAAAATGAATGAACAAGCAGAGGAACTTCAAGCTATTTCTAAGGGTACTCATGCTTCTCCCTACATTATTGTTAAATCTACTAGAGTGGGACACAAAAAAGATGATGGTTCTAGTGTGGATATCATTGCTATTGTTGGTGATTTGGATAAAGCTACTCTTTCATGCCCTGCTATGAGACTTCCTAGAGAAGATAAGGGAATTAATCCTATTGATATTATAGATAATATGGTTAGTAGTATTCAAGAGGATGTTCTTAGGAAAAGTGCAAAAGTTTTTAACTCTCTATAGTTTTAAAAATTAAGAAAAAATAGGTTTTATAGGGACCCGAAACCCAACAAGTTCAGAATTACAAAGTAAGAAAAATGTCCAACACTAGAACCATCAAAACAAAATAGGAAGGGGAATGAAGGCACCCTTCACCAAATAAAATATAATTAACAAGAAACCAAAACAAAAGTAGTATAGAAGAAAACAACTTGCTACCAACCTTTCAAACCTGAGAGGGTTTGATCCATCCTGGTATCCAACTCAATCATTTTCATCGCACTAGCCTTTATCTCCATCATCTCCTTCCTGGATAAAGTATGTTGGTTCAGCTTTACTCTGGTTCTAGAACCTGGGCCTTTACCCTTGGCCATATGAGTCTGAAACAAGTCCTCGATAGGTTTCTCCAACATATTGACCAACAAACAAATGTTACTAGCCAAGGCATTCATTCCTTCCTTAGAATGCTGAAGCATATTCTCTATCATTTTTTTTCCAAACACTCAATTCTAGCCAACAAATTAACAGTGGAACAAAATTCTTTAGATTTAAATCATAGTCCTTACCATTGTTACTCATCTTGTATTTCAACTTTTGGTATTTG
Organism: Thuja plicata; assembly: GCA_018584345.1. Lineage (NCBI taxonomy): Eukaryota > Viridiplantae > Streptophyta > Pinopsida > Cupressales > Cupressaceae > Thuja > Thuja plicata. The sequence goes on from MU223847.1 coordinate 42,271, forward strand.
GTCTCCAGATATTTGTTCTGCAACCTAAACTTCTTTATTTCCTGATAGCACCAATTATCATTTATGAAGGAGTAGAGGGCTTTAGCTTTAGCAGTATGTAAAAACCTAATAGTTTTATCCTCCTTATCAGAAAAATCCCCCATCACCATAGTAAAAGAGGGATCAATCTCAACAGTTCCTTGATTATCCTCCTCCTTATTCTCAACATTCACATACTCCTCATCCATGTAAAGAATGTCATAATCCATCCCCTTAATCTCATCCCCACTGTGGGTCCCCTCTTCATTTATGTCAACATCATCCTTAACATCCTTGGAAAGGGAAATGATATTCTTAGTACCTATCTCGTACTTCTTCTCCTCATCGTCCATGCCAATATTCCCTTCTCCTTCCATAGATTTAATCTGTTTATCCACACTAGCAGTATCCTTATTCATATTAGACAAATTATTCTCGTTAAGGTTAATAATTATTTTACTTTGATCATTCTAGCTGGAAGAAATCTCTGTCGTAGGGTCCTCTGTAGCTTCATCATCATTCTCCTTTCCTTTATCAATATTATTTTCCTTACCAGTTATAATTTAAGTTTCCTCTATTTTCTCATTTGGCATATCCCATGAAGAGGAAGTATCCATGCCACTAGCTAATGAATTGCTAGTATTCGGGAAATAATCAGAATCTTCCTCCTCAGAAGAACCCCCATCTGACTCCTCTTCCTCCAATTTCATTGAATAGTTAACCAACTCAATCTTCTTATTCTTAAAAGAAGAGGAAGGGGCTTCCACACTCTTGGAGGTGGGATTCACAATTTTACTTCTTTTAGCAGGCATCTCAACCTTACCTATTCTAGAACTAATACTCTTCCTCTTATCCCTAGGGTTTTTAATTATAGTCTCACATATATTAGTCTTTATGTACTAAAAAAACAACAAAATAAGGTCCTCATGAAGAAAATGATTACCAAAGTCCTCCCTATTTTCAACCAAGCTGTGATATAGAGATTTGTAAAGGAAAAAATGCTAGGATATAGAATATGTGTATCAAAATTGATTCAACAACACAAAATGATGAGACTGTGCTCTTGTAAAATTCCCTTCCAAAGTAATATACTCCATAATCACAATAATAATTTTGTGCCAGAATTATTTAATATTAGCAACCACATAAAAACCCTTCTTCTTAACCATGCCATTCCTCTCAGCTACTGGTTTAGGTAATTTATTAACCGCCATTTTTGACACTTTCCTTTATTTATAAAAATTCATTCCAGACATGGGTAAACCAGTTACCTGCACTATAAGCTCAACATTAATAACAACATGTCTTCCCTTGATAGTCACAAAATCACTTCTCTACCCAACAATAAAATTTAAGGTTATCTCCTTATCATATCCATATAGTTTCTCCAAATATGGAGTAAGGTGGCCTTTCTTGAGCCTCCATATTTTAGGGTCCTCCTTCAACTTCAAATAGTTGGCATGTTCTTCTCTATTCAAATCACTTCCCATAGTTGTCAATATCATAGGAATAGTTTTCATGCACAAAGACAAAAAAAAATCCAAAAATAATAGCTAAAAAAGAAAAGACAAAGCACCGAGAAAGTGTGCAGAAAAAAGTAGCAATTATGATGTGTTAAGCTTCTGTGTCTACCGCAATAATTCATTAAATGTTTACCTGTTAGAAATATAAAAAAAATAATGAAAATGAGAAGGAAAGAATCCAAGAGAGTGTGCACAGGAAAATCTTTTACCAAAATACTGAGAGAGGGAGAGAGAGAGAGAGAGAGAGAGAGAGATTTCTTCAATTGATCAACCAATAGTTCACCAAAATGCTCCAAGAACCAAGGCAAGAACACAAGGATTTGAAAGGGGAAAAACAAGAAAAACCCCTTGTG
>MU223847.1:47867-61577 GCA_018584345.1 Thuja plicata
GCCATGTGTAGAAATCCTCTTAAGGAGGAATATCTAAATTTCCTTATTAAAGGAATTACAAATATAAGACATGACCTTGGTATATCTTTTAATTACATACATACCAAGGAAAGATTAATTCTAACATTACCCTTCCACAATATTTCCATCATTTACAATAAATCTTCCCTCTTTACTGTTAGTCTTGTCATATTTAATAATATTAATGTCCTCCACATTTAGATTCTTTAAATTGTGCCAGGTCATGAGGGAGTCAAGAATGACCCCTTTGTTAGCAAATAAATTAGCAATTTTAGTCGATTCTCGAAAGGCATGGGACATAGGAATTATTAAAGAATCACAAGATATCTTTAGCCTTATTAATCACGTTCGCAATCCAGCAAGAAACTTTGTAATTTCCCTTTAGGAATTTAATGATGTTTTGCAAATCACTTTCTAACCACACATTTTTAAGTTCAAATGTTTGGCCAAAGATAGAGAATAAATGGTCCCAAGAGCCTCAGCCATATGATTAGATTGAATGCCAGCAGGAACATCAACAATAATAATAAAATTACCCCTACTATCCCTTATGACACCCCTACAGCCAACTTTACCAAGGTTCCCTTTAGAAGCCCCATCAAAGTTGATTTTGACCCAACCCTGAGGAGGAGATAGCCAACAACAGTTTTCCCTACCTTGTTTCTTATCATCCTTCAAATTAATGTTCCAACAATCAATTTGTATCCCCAAATTGCCAAAAATTTTGGCCTACAAAGAGACATTTTCCTGGATACTTTTAAAGATAACATTCGCCAGAATCAAAGGATTTATTTGTTTATCCCTAAAAGTCATGTTATTTCTTTCTTTCTAGATATTCCAAATAAGGTGAGGAGTAGCAATGTTCCAAACCAATCTGGCTCTCTTATTCAAACTAGGACAATTCGATTGCTGGAAAAAATCATGGATAGTACTAGGAAACACCCAAAAAATATTCCATCTACGTAACAAGGCTTCCTAGATAACTAAGGATTAAGAATAGCTAAGGAGAAGATGAGAGGAAGATTCACTATCCATATAGAAAAGACAAAATCTGTTGGGAAAATAAACCCTCTCTTAATCAAATTGTCAAACGCAAGGATTTTGTTCTGGATAAATAGCCAGAAGAAAATCTCAAATTTAGGAGTAAGATATTTATTCCACGCTTTCTCCCAAAAGAGGATCTCATTAGTAGGCTAGATCTAAATTCTGTAAGAAGAGGTAAGAGAGAAACTACTAGAGGGTTCCAGGCCCCAAATTAAAGTGTCTTCCTTATTATCAATAATCTATTGAGAATAAAGAGCTCTATTAATATGTTCATTCACATTAACCCAGCTATTACCTCTCCAGTAATCCCTAACCTTGGTACCAAAATCTAATTTACATATGTTCATTAAGTTCTGCAAGTGTGGAAGCATACATAAAGGCTTATCAAAAAGCTATAAATCCTCTCAGAAACCGATTTTCCTTCTATCCCTAAGCTTCCATTAGCCCCCTTTAGTAGCCACTTTCTTAGCTTCCATGACACTATTCTAGATTTCAGATCCTCCAATAATATAATCCTCCTGAATGATTTGGTCAAGAGGCAGCTCAGTAATATATTTATTTTTCCATATCTTGTTCCACTCCTTATCATCTCCATACATTCTCCATAATTGTTTAGCAAGAAGGGCCACATTCATTTGTTTGATAGACCTAATACCTAATCATCCAAACTTCTTTGTTTTCTAGACCTTGTCCCATGCTAACAGAGGAATACATTTTTTCTCATAATTCCAGACCATAAAAAGAACTTTTGAATGCTCTCAATCTTATCAGCAAACTTAGAAGGTATTCTAAAGAGACTAAGTGCATATATGACTTAGTTTTGTAAGGAGTTGAGCAAGGTGACTTTACCCCCACTCCCCCCTCCCGAGAAAGAAAACTACCCTTCCATCCAACAAGTTTAAATTTAAAATTCTCAATAATATCCATCCAAAAAGAATCAGATAGCTTATCCCCCAAGGGGAGACCTAAATAAACTACAAGAATAGAAGAAATGTTACAACCTAGAATAGACACGGTTTTCTTCTATCTCTCCACTGCGGTATTAATAAAGAAGAGAGAGTTGTTATTCCAATTAATGAGTTGACCAATAGCCTTAGTATAGGACTTAATAACCCCCTTCATGTTTCTAGCCTCTTGTATAGTAGCCTCACCCATAGTAATGGTATCATCAGTAAATTTCTCGTGCAATGAAACCAGGTTAGGAGAGGAGGGATACATGCCTTTGAGGGTCCCTTCACTAATCAATTTCTAGACATATCTCCCCAAGCACTCCACCATTACATGGTGAATAAAATAGGGAGACGGAGTCACCCTGTCTAATACCCCTTGAGTTATTAAAGAAGGAGGAGTAAGAGCCATTAAAAAAAATAGCAAAGGAGGCTATAGAAATAAGTTGATGAATAATTTGGATGATTCTAGACCCAAAACCAAACTTATCGAACACTTTACTGAGGAACATCCAATCAACTTGTCATAAGATTTAGCGAGATCTAGCTTTAAAATAAAACCCTACTTCTTAGATTTCGATAGAGAATGAATAATATCATGCAAAAAAATAATAGAATCCAAAATTTGTCTTCCCAGGACATATCCATTCTGCTGAGGTGAAATGATGGAAGGAAGGATCTTAAGGAGTCTCAAGGTCGACACTTTAGAAATTATCTTATAAAATGAGTTGCATTAACTAATTGGTCTGAACTAATCAAAGGAGTTGGTACCCATCTTCTTGGGGATAAGGGTTAAGAAAGTGGCATTGATCTCTTTCAAGAAACTCCTGCATCTATAAAATTCTTTAACAACATTCAAAATGTCTTTCTCCATAATGTGCCAAAAAATCTGGAAGAAAAACATTGGAAAGCCATCAAGGCCAAGTGCCTTATCTTCGTCGAAAGAGAAAATCACATCCTTAATTTATTTGGAAGAGGGAATGCACCCAACATTTTATTTTGATCATTTTTAATGATACTAGGGATAGCACTCAACAACTTATCTTACTTGGAATCCACAAGATTGTGATCAATAACAAGAAGATTGGAAAAGTAGTCCACTGCTTCCTTTTTCATCTACTCCTCATCATTCAAGACTATGCTTCCCATTCTAAATTTGACTAATCCTGTTGGAAGCCCAGTGTTTCATAGTTGTCATGAAAAAATACTTGGTATTTCTATCACCCTCCTTAAGCCAAGTAATCCAAGATCTTTGTCTCCAATGGACCTCTTCCTTAGAGATAGTATTATGATAATCAACCAGAGCTTCATTCTCTTGATTTTTAACATTGTCAGAATACCCAAACTGCTGGACAGAATCATGGATTTTCTTTAGCTTAGATTTAACATACTCTTTTTGTTTGAAAATGTCACCAAAGACCTCTTTCTTCCATTTTTTAATTTCAACTTTGATAATAATCAATTTCTTAACAACTTTAAACATAGTCGTTCCATGAATCTTAGTACTCCACTAATCCAAGATACTCCTCTCCAAATTAGCGTGAAGAGTCCACATTTTTTCGAAGCAAAAAGTGAAATTTATTTTACAAGATAAAGGTTCAGCAGAAAAAGAAATAGGGAAATGGCCAAAACCAATATTCTGAAAATGAGGACAAGGAGAAAATATACTTACCCTACCATCCATGGGAGATTAAATCTCTATCGATTTTAACTTGGATGCAAGCTTTCCCCACTCTTCAGTTGGACTAGGTATAGTTGATTCCCTATAAATCAACATCAAATAGAGCTTGAATATTGATAAAATTAATTAAATCTAATCTACTATCTAGTTGAGATCATGAGTCACCATGTTTCTTAGAATCATTCAAAGGGGTATTGAAATCTCTCATGATCATCTAACAATCCTCTAGAAATTGGGTTCTTTGGTCAGCCACTTTCAGCAAAATGTTAGCTCTACCACCGTTAGTGTCTGGAGCATAAATGTCAGTAAGGACCCAATCAAAGTTATCCCTCATGTGATGTATATAGACAAAAACCATGTTATCATCTTCAAAAATAACTTCACCTTTGATAATACTTTTATTCCAAAAAATTGTCATACCTCCAGAAGCTCCTTCATAACTACTACTACTAATCCCATAGCTGTGGAAAAAATTAATCTTTTCAACTCTTTCCTTACTCATCTTGGTTTCTTGGACCAATAGAATATCCGGTTTATGGTCCCTATTCAAATTCCTGAGAACATCCTATTTATGGGGGCATTCATTCCCCTTATATTCCATGACATGATCTTCATTTCTTATTGGGAGTAAAAACCTCTAGAATGGTCCTATGTTTTCCATCCCCCACATTTGACCAACTATCTTTATCTATTCTTTTCTTCTTAGTCAGTGTTCCCTTAGATCCATTTTTCCCACATCCACCTTCTTACTTCTAGTGTATATTGTCTGTGTGATTTTTGTACCTATTTAAGAAAGACAACACTTCAATAGATCATTCCATTAGCTTAAAATGGGTTAGATGAGCATATAAAATCAACTAATATCGACCTATTGCTTCCTAACTAAGAAGAGTGTGATTAATAACATAATAGCCCTCAAATTATGCTACTATCAGTGACATATACGACTTAGCATGAAAGATTTGAGTTAAAACAAGCTTTTTAATCAATAAACATGTATACTACCTCTAAAAATGAACATTATAACTATGCATGAACATGAAATACTAAATGAAATATGAATCTAGGCAAATACTAACAGCATAACAATACATTCTTAATATGAGATGAAGGCTTATTTTCTCTCCAAAATGTCTTCTATTTATAGAAGAATGAGGAGAGAGAGGGGGGACAAGGTGCATTAATGAGTTGAGGAACTCATTAATGGTGGTGTAAGAGCAATAAATGCCAAAAGAATTTAATAGGCATGGGGGAGACATGGTCTTAAGGAATCTTCATTAATGAGGCATTAATGAGAGCCTTAAAGAAGCATGGGAAGGGTGCAAGAGAGTGGCTTGAGAAAGGAATCTTGAGATTCCTTGACTTTCTCAAGTGGGTGGAGTTGTTAATCATTCCTTAATGGAATGTGACAACATTAGGAGGTGGGTTAGGATAAAATTAGGATTAGAATTAGATTAGCATGTGGGGAATAGGTTGGGATGGGTTAGAACCCAGGGTAGAAGTGGTTGAGATAGGTTAGGTTGGGGTTTAGGGGAATATAAATGAAATGAATTAAACTTATTCAATTCATTCAAAAATAAGATATTAATTATTTAAACAATTAATTGCTTTTTAATAATTAATAGGACTATAACCAATTAAATTAAATTAGGCTAGGGGAATGGGTTATTTGCAAGTGAACAATTGATTTACCTGGGTTTTATTTAATTCCTTTATAATTAAATACTATAGCCATATTTTCAAATTTGATTTGATTTAATTGGTTTGAATTGATTTGAATTGTATGGCTTATAATAGTTAATATAATTTAGTGATAGAAATCACCTAGGACGTTAAATTTGATTAAAAATGAATTATGCCAAAGTAACATTGTCGTGACATAATTGGGGGTATGATCACACTTAGGGCAAATAGGGTCCATAATCGGAGCATACCAAATCTAGGTGGTTACATTTGCCCCTCTTTGAATTGATGTGCGAGTAGCGCATTGATTTAAAGAAAATTTTTGATTTTGACTTCAGATAGATTGAGAATTTCGTTCTTGGTTGTCGAATGAAATGTTGATGAGATCATTCTCGCACTTGATCGAACTAAACTGATAGAATTGACTTTGAACTTGGTTGTCGTACAAAGGTCAATAAAAGATTTTAAAGCTACCAATTCTGAACTTGGTTGTCATCCAAAGATTGATAATATTGATTCCGAACTTGGTTGTTGTCCAAAACTCAGTAAGAAGCTACCAGGAGCTTAATAAGAATCTTTTAAAATGAGTAAACACAAGATACCCAGCTTATGAGAACCAAAGCTTTCTATCCAACAATTCTGACTTAGTCAAGGAAACTGTTATGTCCCTAGTTTGTTTGATAACGAAGTCATTTTAATGTTGTTTTGAGCAAAAAATTAATTAATTATAGTGTGATCATGCCCCCTTGGGAATGAAATCAAAGGAAAAGAATAAAATCCCTTTGTTGAAATGATGTATCACTTGCAGGAAGCGGTTAGGACAAGAAAGAATAGAGTAGAAGAAGTGAAAAAGAGAGGGTGTTTAAGAATAAACACATGGTAACCAAGTTAACTATGTGAAAATGTGAGTGGTGAGACTTGATAAAATGATGTCAGACCAAGATGTATGATAAAATGTGCATTTTGACAGATTTTTGGGTTAAATGAAGCAAATATGCATTTTTCAGAACTGTCGCAAAAATGGTAATGTGTTGCTAAAAACATCTTAGGCACCTTCAATTTGGTTCCCAATGGAGTAAAAAGAGAACAAAAATGTAGTTTCAGTTGCCTGGGAGGAGTTTCAGAACTCCTAAATAGCTCAAAAGACCAATATATAGCTCAAAAATTGCCATTTTACTATTCATTTTCACTTTTACCCATAGAAATTTTGAGAGATCTACAGAGAAGATGGTGGTCGCTATGATGAAGCATCATTTCAAGATGAGTCATCGACATCAGCGCCCGACTGACTACCCACCTCCAGTAAGTGCCTGAAAAACTACCTTGTGAATTTTGCAAATTTGAATTTCATGCATTTTTGTAGCTTGTACAGCCCTATTATTTTTGAGTCATATCCGGTATTCCAGATTGCAACCTGTCAATCCCGCGTCATATCTGGTATATCCTGAATCGCATCCAGTTTTTCCAGATTTCTACATCGCATCCAGGTTTTCCTGGATCGCATCTCGTTTATTTGTTTTTGCCTTGTTTTGACTTCAAACTTCACTTCATGTCATAACATGTCCTTTCAAGATCATACCCTACATTTAGGGTTGCATTTTGTAAGTCAGGGATTGCACCCAGTATGCTCTGTCGCATCCTGTATTTCCAGGATCGCATCCCGTAAAAGAGATCGCACCCTGTCTGTTTAGGATCGCATCTCATTTTGTAGGCTGAGGAACTTAGCCATTTTGATTTGTTTGCTTGTCACAGACCTGGATTTATTTAGCTGATTAGGAGTCTACATCATTTTTGTAGATAGAAAACTGATTTATCTTTGCTTTTGTCAAAATAGGCCCAGTTTGAGGTAGTCGCCTTTCGTGGCACATATCTAGCATGTGTACTGGCCTTGTCAGGACTACTCTCGAATGATGAGCAGGTGACAGTTATTCGGTGTGGATTACGGTCTCTGATAGGTTTACTTGAGATAGGGGTAAATCGAGGGTTGTTGACTGCACTTGCCGAGAGATGGCACTCAGAGAAAAACACCTTCCATCTCCTGACCGGGGAGATGAAAGTTACTCTAAAGGATGTATGGTGCATCCTTTGTGTTCCTATGATTGGTTATGAGGTACGTTTTGAGGTGACGTCTAATGTGGCGATTGGTGTTGTGTGATGATACTTCTAGGATGATACCATTGATCATAGATACTTATCTTTGAATTACATGGTGGAGAATTATGATCGCTTATCTGTGTACTTAGCAGGTTTGATTGGCAGCATTCTTATGCTAGATAGAGGATAGCATGGGTTCCTCATAGGATGGGTGGATATGTTAGAGCCGATGATTGTGCAGAGACAGAGATTTGCATGGGGGAGTTGTATCTTATCTCATATGTACCGTGAGCTGTATGAGATTATGTACCATTATACTCGTAGTATGACTATGGGTATCTTGATTCTTCAGATCTAGGCCTGGGAGCACATCCTTGTTACACGGCCGATTGTAGATAGACAAAGAGTTCCTAAGCAGGCCTATGTATATATGTATGCAGGTCTTGTTTAGCAGCCCCATTTGGGCAAGGTCGAGTGTTGGCGCCAACTTTTTGATGATATGACAGAGGTCATTTGGCGGTCATATCTAGATTGTGAGGAGTGGACCTCAGATGCTCGACAGGTTCCATATTTATTTTAGAGCAGATACCTTATCGGGAGGACGAGATACATTGTAGAGTAATTGTCTCATACCCGAGTCATGAGACAGTATGGCCGAGTTCAGGGAAGGACACAAGACATTACCGTATATGCCCAGATCTAAGATGAGACACGTTTATGGGAAGCCCAGTTGGTATGTGAGACCGCTCATTGGGAGATCAGAGACATGGTCAATGTAGATTGGGATCTCCACCTAGATGTTGCACATGCAGGGTGCTTAGATGGGTACGCAGCAGAGATTCTCTAGCATCCATTTCCTCATTTCACAGTACCTGAGGAGATTATTCCTCACATAGATGAGCCATTAGATTATGATCCAGAGGATCATCCTGTCAGAGGGAGAGGAGGAGCTCATAGGGATAGGGGTGTCGGCAGACATGGAGGCAGGGACGGTGGTAGGGATCGAGGTAGAGATGGCATGCGTCCTCCTCTAGATTAGGGGGATGATGGTGGAGATGATAGGGGTGGTGGTGCCATGGGCGGCCATGCAGGTGGTGCTAGTGGGAATGGAGAGGGTCGACACACCTGCTTTAGATTTGTTGCCCCTAGGATGGACCTAAGGCCATTATTGATAGGAAAGCAGCAGAGGCAGAGGCAACAGTAGCAGAGACAGCCTCATAGAGGAAAGGATAGATCATAGGATAGGTCATTTGGATAGGATTCAGGAAGGGGATCTAGTAGGGATGGTGACACTCTTTCATAGTGCGAGCAGGAGTGAGAGTAGTTGAGGGCACAAATCACAACTCTAGAGGAAAGAGCCATAACAACAGAGTCTAGACTTGCCATATCAGATGCCTTGCTTGAAGATAGGGACTGGTAGATGGAGAGACTTTGATTAGAGAGAGACATACAGGCCCACACAGCCACACATTAGGGACAGAGGGCCACATACTACTATACTCTTTATCATGCGGCAGTGCCAGAGACAGAGACCGGTGTCATTTTCACAGTTGGCCCAGCAGTGAGAGGGGGTAATGCCTCCTCCACATCCATTTGCACCTCATCCTCCTCCTCCTCCAGATCAGGGAGAGGGGGGAAGCCAGAGCTGAGATAGCCTATCTTATTTTGTATATCTGAGTTTATATTGTATATCTGGATCGTGCTGAGATCCTCTTTTTGTACATGACACATACACACACATATATATATCTAATTCAGTCTGACTCCTTGATATGCTGATACTCTTTATGCCATATTTTGTTTGATTTGTACCATGGTCAGACACATATATATGCAGCTTCTAATCCTGATATGTCTTTATGATTGTCTCTTTGCTTTGATAGAGTTATTTGCACATGTGATGATATCTTGGTCTCTTGATGAGGTAGATTTATATGATGACATCATTTTATGTTGCTTTACTGATATAAATATGTCTCAAATGATATTATGTGAGTATGCAAATGTATGTTTTTGATTTTTTTGTATGCAATGTAGAATGTATGGATGCACTTTAGGATGTAAAAGTTAAAAAAAAAATGCAATACATGGATGCTTTGTTTTTGTATTTTACTACTATTTATGTTTATGAAATACATAATGTATGCTATGTATATGCAATGATATATATATCAGTAATATGGATGGATGTAATTAACTTGTTTTTTAGAAGAAGAGATATCGAAATCACTTTTGAGCACAAATTCCCAAATGTTTTTATTTCCTTCAAAATGCATCATACAACCTTTAAATGCAGTTATATGCAGACTCTTAGGACTTGTCACTGATTAGCAAATATTGTAACATTTTTATCATCACTGGGCACTTTTCAGAACGGATACCACCTGATAGTACAACCATCACTAATACCTACTAATATTTATGACAATATGAATACTATATTTATTGGAATGTTAGAAATAGACTTAGGTATCAAGGCATAGAAGCTGGGAAAACAAAATAGTCACCTTCCTTTTATTATATCAGAATATGTTTAAGGCAAGATATTGGACCCGTAATGACCTTGAAAATTCATTTCCTTTGGGTACATTATGCTTCGTATACCTTAGTGAGAATCTGAATGTTAGAAAATAGACAAGGAAATTGTTTCAAACTCACCATAGTTTACACATAACAAAGATCAAGATATATGCAGTTATCCACCCATAGTGGCAGCTCTTACCATAAACATCCACGTTAGGTGAAATTTATAGGATTATTTGAAACAATCAACATACACAAAAAACCAAGAAAACGTTATGTGCCCTGTCTTTGCGACTCTTTGTCTTTGTGCAGACATCGTGGAGTAACTCGGAAGACATAACAATCATCAATTGTGAATCATTCAAATAAAATTCATAACTACTTAGATGCCCCTAGTTGAATCATCATCAGAACATAAAAGAGTTATAATCAAACTATGTGCTTAAGTAGTATTGAGAAATACTATTGATTCATTTTTCAAGCGCAGTATAGATTCATCAACCAAAAAGTTAGTATTTCAAGCAATATGTTTCCAATGTCTATGTTTATCATTGTTCATGTCTGCAATCCAAAGTAGGTTTTAGGAAAACCATTAGTGCCATGTTTGTGTCATCCTTGTTTTGTGAATGTGATAGTGTAGTGAAAGTATCTAAGAGTATCGTATCACAAGACAAACCATCTATGAAAAACTAGAAAATGCAACCTATCAGACTGACAAAGATGCCCCCAGTGCAAAAATGACTTGATCCTAAAAAAGATAGACAAATCCTAAGCAAGGATAAGATAGTCATAAGGAAACAAAAGTCAGCGCTTTCAGCACAGGTAAAATTGTGAAGGCCTAGTATTAGTGATGCTTTGATAGATGGAGTGTAGAACACAAGTGATGCCTGATTGCTAGGTTTTCACCACTTGGAAATATCTTTTCTTTTCTTTTTGCTACCAAGCTGCATGTTTTACCAGGTGCTCATCAAGGCACTTTTCTCTTTTTCTATTTTTTTTTCTATTTTTTCTTTTTTTAATATTTTTGTAATTGTTATACACTGAATTTGCGCCTCTGATCTCAAGCTCTCTTGGTCTTGATAATCCAGTATAACATGGGAATCATCTCAAGGTTGTGGGACCTTATGCTAACCGAGATGAGACCTCCAGGTTCTAGGCTAGTTCCTCTTGGATAATCACCTTAATTTTCTTCTTAAACAGGAAAGTAAAACTTTTGAGGGAAAGGGATAGAAGGATTGCATGAAAGGGAAATGACTGAAAGAAAACTACCTACTAGGTGATACACCGAAATTAGGGCTTGGATCTTAGTATAGAGGAATGAAATCAATGGAAGAACCAGGTCAAATAAGTCACAACTCACTAGATAGGCTTGCATAAGTATTTCATAGGAAGGCCTGAACATAAGACTCGACCTATGACCTGCAAAAAAACATCCTTCTCTGCAACCAGGTGTAGGAATGCGACAAGACTGCTAGGGGCTTAAGTATACCCACAAAACATCTAAATTAGATCAGACACAGCAACACACAGATTTGCAGAAAATGAGAGGGACTAGGAACCCCAATGTCCATTAATAACATTCATAAGCTTTGATCCAATAAGAGATAACACAAACCAGGAAGCATAGGGATATGAAGGATTATCACAAAGTACTTCCAACGGCTTGCATGATCAATGAGAAGGTTACAAAATGTAAAAGTCAGAGGGCAGAAAGAATGCCTCAGATAACTCCAAGAGAGAACAAATTCTCTTTACAAAATGTCAACTCCTGAGCACTAAAGCTCTCAAAAACTTTAAATACTCCCATGCACGTAGGAAGGACTCTCAGAACCTAACTAGGGTTACAGATTTACAATAGAATAATCGACCCTAGGACAAAATCTAATCTGGCCATAAATGTGCACCAAGTGAATCGATCAGATCAGATTTCCTTTCTTGTGCCCATCCCTGTACTTCACTATGCCTTGTGAACAAGCAACCTGGATCCATCAGTTATACTCTGCAACTAGACCCTGTCATGAATGCCACCAACTGATTACAGTCCCCTAGGACGGGAAGTGACCCTTGACGACCGCCGCTCAAATTCTCATCAATGAGCCATCAATCATGACCCTGCTTTTTCGGCCAACTGCAACTGGAGAGCAATAACTTTGTGATTGGGCTCTGCATCTCCCCTCCACGTCTCTGAATCTTCTATTTTTTCACCGACGTCGAACAAATCTATTCCAGGGATCAACAGACTCTCTGTGCATGGCCTTCTACAATTGAAACCTCTCTGATCAGCTCTGGAACACAAGCACGGAGGAACCATGGTTGACGAGCGTTCTCCCCTGTGATCTTGCCGCCATTATTTCAAATTCGAAGTCCTGCGACCTAGCGACCAACAGCTAGTCTCCTTGTCGCGAGCACTTTTTCTTAACCAGGGTTTAATCTCCAGACTAGGCAAAAATGGTCTTTGTTTACCTCGGCTGACCCAAGCTCAGATCCAGCGACAAGGCGACCGTGTGAAATCAAAGTCACAAGGATTTTTACTTAACTCACCTTCCATCCCGCGACCATGCGCCTAACTGCTACCTCAGACCATCACGGCTTGTCGCCTGATCGCCAGATGCTATCTCTCCGTCTCGAGACCACGCGACAAAGCCTAGTCGCCAAGTCGGGAGAACCTATGTCTGAGCCTTTTGACTTTTCAAACAGCACCTAAGTGTCCTTGAATCCCTCTGGCAACATCGCGACAACCCCTTGGCGTTGAGTCGGGAGTACTTTTCACGTAGGGCACTTTGATCACCCGACCACGCGTCCACCGTTGGATCTTCTGAGCTTTGCATCGGATGGCTAGAATTTAATCGTTTGAAAACTGAGCATACCCTTAAATTATCCAGCGATCCCGCGACTGAGGGTAAAGATACCAAGTCTCGAAGTCGCGTAACCCATTTCCTTCATCTGGCAATTACCCGACCAACATCAGCATCCATCCACCATATGACACATGTCACACAGCCATTGGTTAATCCGTTGCACACTGGGGAAGCTGAGTCATCGTGCTGTTCTAGCAACAAGGCGACTGAGTAAATTTACTATCATCAAACAGCTAGTCGCGGGGTCGGGAGTGTTATCTCTTAACTGCCAATTTATCACGAGACCACGCGACTGAAAAAAGAAGCTTAACTATTTTCCACGGCTGGATCAAGCGATCATGCGACATGAAGCAGATCACGAAGTCGAAAGACTTTTCTTTGACTATTGAATTCTTCTCGCGATCACCCGACTGAAGGCGGGCCCCATTCTTTAAGTGACTTGTAACATAGATCTGGCGACCTCGCGACCAAAGGTAAATGCTAAGTCAGAGGATGCAGAGGGAATATTCCAATATGTTAAGAGACTACGCGACACAAGGAAAAAGCGAAGTCGGGAGATGATTAAGCATATTTGATTCTGGTAAAGCGATCAAGCGACCTGACCTATGGCACATGTCTTAAGTGACTTAAAAAGGTAACGATGAAATATAACGAGCCAAGGCTTAGGGTTTATTATCTCATTTGCATGAAAGACTGAGGGTTTACAGGGGTTCTGAGGGTTTATACATGAAACCTGGAAAACAAGACAGAGGAAACAAGATAGGGCAAACCAGGCCAAATTGCACGGAAATGAGAAATTTGGGCAACATTTTGGCGACCTCTGCGGGATGCTTGCCTGCTAAGCATAGGACCAGTTGCC
>MU223847.1:74354-107248 GCA_018584345.1 Thuja plicata
CACCATTCCCCTTTTCTGGAGATTATCAATGGTAAGAATTTTGTTCTGCAAAGCCAACCAGAAAAAGATATTAATTTTAGGAATTAAAGAATTGTCCCAAGCCTGAGCCCAAAAGGGGATAGGGTTCGGTTGTTTTAATAACCGCTCTGAGCAAGAAGCCACCGTGAAGGTTCCAGAAGGAAGAATTCCCCAAAGAAGCTTGTCCTCATTAGAGTTCTTAATCTTCCAGATCGATAGGTCCAGCATTAAGGGTTTTAACATCTTATCATAAATGGATAGATCAATCCACGATCCATTCCTCTAGTAATTCCTGACCATAGCTCCATGTCTCTGAATGCACCAATTAATGAAGGGTTGCAAAGCAGTAACAGAGTTTAAAGGATAATCTTTCATCCAGCAATCATCCCAGAAACGAATTTTTTTGCCATTACCTAAAAACCACCTGGCTCCTTTAAAAGCCACATCCTTCACATTCTAAATATTGTTCCAAATAAAAGAACCATGCACTTTCTGCTCGGTATTCCAAAATTCAGAAATGTGGGAGAAGGAGAATAGGTATTTCTTATGAATAATTTCATTCCATTCTCTTCTAACACCAAAAATTCTCCAAATCTGTTTAGCCAGCAGGGCCAAGTTGGTAGCTCTTATGGGGCATAATCCCAGACCTCCCCATTTTTTGGGAGTGTAGACTTTATCCCAGGCCACTAAGGCTAATCTTTTTTTCTCCTCGACACCTGACCATAGGAAATTTCTCTAAATTGTCTCAATGATATCAGCAAATTTACTAGGGATCTTAAACAAACTAAGAGCATAGACAGGGAGGCTTTGTAAGGACGCCTTGAGAAGTTGAAGTTTACCTGCTTGACTCAGGATGGCTCCTTTCCAACCAGCCAGTTTCCTATTAAATCTATCAACAATACCTCCCCAGAAGGAATCTGGAGGTTTAAGACCAAGAGGGAGGCCAAGGTAGGTGGCAGGAAGGGACTCAATTCTACACCCAATCATTCTTGCAATTCTGTGTTGCCTGTCCTCAGGAGTATTAATAAAATATAAAGAGCTTTTATCCCAATTAACTAATTGCCCCGACCCAAGGGAATAGGTAGAGAGAGCAGTCTTGATAGTCCTAGCTTCCTGTATAGAAGAAAAGCCCATGAGGATAGTATCATCCACAAACTGTTCGTGCGAGAAAGGTCTGGAAGACAAGGAAGGAGAGAGACCCTTAAAAGACCCTATGTCAGCAAGCTTCTAAAAAAGACGTCCCATACATTCAGCTAAGATGGAAAACAGGATAGGAGAAAGAGGATCTCCTTGCCTTAAGCCTCTAGACGGTTTAAAAAACCTTGAAGGAGAGCCATTGATCAAGATGGCAATAGTAGAAGTACTAATTAACTGATAAATCAATTGAGCAAAAATTTCACCAAAACCAAATGATCTTAGGACTCTGATCAACAAATCCCAGTCAACCCAGTCATAAGCCTTCGAGAGGTCCAACTTAAGAAAGAAACCAGAGTTGAGAGATACCTGGGTTGAATGGATAACCTCGTGAACCTTCAAAATAGAATCAAGAATCTGCCTACCAGGCACAAATCCACTCTGCTGAGGGGAAATAATCTGGGGTAGAAGAGACAAAAGATGAGAGGTAATCACTTTGGATATGATTTTGTACACCGAATTACAAAGGCTAATCGGTCTAAAAGCAACCACCGAATCAGCACCATTCTTCTTAGGGATCAAGGCCAAGAAAGTCGCATTGATTTCTTTGAGCAGAGATTTCGAGCTAAAGAATTCTTTCACCGCATTGTAGATGTCTATTTCAAAAA
This sequence comes from Thuja plicata, assembly GCA_018584345.1. Lineage (NCBI taxonomy): Eukaryota > Viridiplantae > Streptophyta > Pinopsida > Cupressales > Cupressaceae > Thuja > Thuja plicata. The sequence goes on from MU223847.1 coordinate 76,175, forward strand.
TATGCCAAAATTTCTGGAAGAAGAAAATAGGAAACCCATCCGGGCCAGGGGATTTATCACCTTCAAAAGAGAAGACTGCCACCTTAATTTTAGCCTGAGATGGGATAGCTACAAGAGCATGATTAGTAGCATCATTGATGATGGAAGGAATATTATCGAGAAGATCATTTTGATTCTCCATGTCAAGATTTGGATCTTTGGATAACAAAGAAGAGAAGAAAGAAACCATAGCCTCAAAAATTTCTTTGTCACTAGTAACTTCCTTATCTTCCAATTTGAGGTTTGAAATTCTATTAGAAGCTCTGTGTTTAGAGGCAGATAAATGGAAGAATCTAGTATTCTTGTCTCCAGCTTTGAGCCAGATAGATCTTTATCTCTACCTCTAGTAATCTTCTTCTTTGGATATAATATTATGAGTCTTAGGCAGGATGCTTTCTTCCTTATCCCTAAGTTCCTCCGTGAGACCAGTATGTTGTATAGTCTCCTGAATAATATCAAGATCTTTTTTAAGCTGGCTTTTGGCCTTAAAAATGTCACCAAACACTGTTTTTCTCCAAGTCTTAACATTGTGTTTCACATTGAGAAGTTTCTTAACAACTCTAAACATAGAAGTACCCTGAATTTTAACCTTCCACCAGTCTTTAATATTCTGTTCCATCTCCGAATGATCCACCCACATTTTTTCAAACCTGAAGGGCAGGCGACCCTATATAGTAATTGGATCAGCAATAAAGCAAATGGGGAAATGATCCGATCCAATCTTCGAGAGAGAAGAAAGTGTACAACAAAAGTTTTTAAGCCAATAGCCACTGATCAAAGCCTGATCTAATCTAACTTGAATGAGTTCATGGCCAACCCTTCTATTAAACCAGGTAAAATTGACTCCCTAAAGCTCCATATCCAGAAGAGCTTGATTATTAATGAATTCCATGAGATCCATTCTGCCTTACAAGTTCTGGTTACCCACTCCACCAAACTTCTCATTGTCTTTTAGAGGGCAGTTGAAATCCCCAATGATCAGCCGCGGCATATCCAAAAAGACTCTCCTATGGTTTTCAATTTTCCTCCAAAAAAGAGATCTACCCATTTTAGATTTGGGGGCATAAATGGTAGTAGCAACCCATTCAAAATCCATCTTAAAATGGAAGAAGTTTAAACTGAGGCAGTTTAAATCTTCCAGAACCACAGAACCTCTAATGTTATTCAAATTCCAGAAGACAACAACTCCCCCCGAGGCTCCTTCAGAGCTAAAACCAGCCACCCCATTATTTTTAAAAATTCTAATTTTTTCAACCTTCTCTTTACTCATTTTGGTTTCTTGAACAAAAATGATATCAGGTTTGTGATCTCTAGCTAGATTCCTAAGAATGTCTTTTTTATGAGGGGCATTCATCCCTCTTATATTCCATGAAATATACTTCATTTTTTAACCAGAGTACATATACCCTGAATGGTAAGTTTCTTACCATCTGCTACATCCTTTTTGGTTTCTCTCTCTCTGACTTCTCTGTTGGAATGTCTGCCTTGGGTATTTTTATGGGATCCAACATCCGCTTTTAGCTTGTGTACTCCATCAGCTTTACTTCGAGTAGTGACTCCCTTTGATCCTGGAGTGGAAAAATCCTTATTCCTCTCTCTCCTATTCTACTTTTTCCCTTTTTGAATAGTCCAGGGTCCTATCCCATCCATAGGTTCTTCGCTTGCATTATATTCTTCATCACTAGACCCTGATAGAGTGTCAGGAATAGAGGGTGAATCATCTTCCTCAGATTTAAAATTTTCAACAGAAGCATTATCCTCTGGTTTTCTCAGACTAGATACATCTTCTTGAAAAGGGACCATCACCACCATTTGAGTTGATTCCTCATTAGAAACACCCAAGCCAACCAAGTTTTCAGGGTTCTCTGAGGGGACAGGGATCTTCTGGATTTTATCATTAGGATCAACCGCCATTTTTGAAACTTCAGCAGAGGCCGACACATGTGACACTGGTTCAGTAATTTCCCCTTCTTCCAAAATAGGAATCATGTTGGACTCCATTTTCTCCTTCGATGCTTCATTGTTACTACTGTTATCACCTTTAACCTCTTTCTAGACTTGTCTTTTTGGTTCCGCCACAGCTGGCAGAGAGACCTTAGGAGTTTTTTTTGGGCAATGTTTGGCCCAGTGCCCCATTTTGTGACAAAAAAAACAAGCAAACGGAAGTGATTCAAAGGACACCTCTTGTTTATACTGCCCCATTTTAGAGTTAATATTAATAGTTGAAGGAATATTCTCAAACTGGGTAAGATTGACACAGATTCTAGCATAAACAAGTATGGACTTGGCCGTCATCATAAGATCAACCAAAATGAGTTCTCCCCCAAAAGACAAGGCTAATCCTTTAAAGACTCCCTCATTCCAATATTCCAGAGGCAAGCTAGGAAACCTAACCCAGACAGGAATAGCCTTAAAAAAATCTTTAGAGTAACTCCAGTTAGGAGACCATTTACGGAAAGCAACAGCCGTCCGACCAAACATCCAGGGACTGCTACACAAAACATAATCCTGGTCTTCCTTGTTAGAAAATGAAAAGGAAAGAAAACCCTTAGGAAAGGCCGCAATGTCCACATGACCTTTCAAAGCCCATTTCCTTGAAAAAAAAGTTCTGACTGCTTCAATATTAGGTCTAGGGCCAAGAAACTTACCAACCAGCATAAATTCCATGGCAGAGATAGATCGATCAACCATAGTGTCTGGGACAAAAATGGCAACTTCTCCCTCCTGAAGAAAAGCTTTAACCAGTTCTTCAAAGGAAAATGAATCAACCTCCTTTCTTGCTCCCACAAGATCCGACCATTTTTTGGGACTTTGAGGGTTGACTTTGGCTTCTCCAGCTCCTGGAATACTTTTTATTCCCACAAGTGGGTCCTGTGAAGGAATATCCTCATTATTCATCACTTTAGGAGACGGGCTGGGCCCTTCTCCTAAAGTATTCTCACTAACAGGTTGAGCCCCATTTAACGCTGCTTTCAAGGGAGTACCCGTGATACTCTTGTCCAAAGAAGGACAAACGTGTTCCTCCAATGAAGTGACTGACACCCCAACCCATTCTGGGAAAGAAGACATCCCCAGAACCAAAGGTACATGTTCAGGGCAACTGCCCGAACCAGCACCTGCAACCAATCTGCCCAAATCCTACTTGCAGTTTGAATCTCCATCTCTCCTGCTCAAAACCCCTCCTCTCCCACTCGAATCCTCTCCCATCGCACCGCTCAAAACCCCTCCTCTCCCACTTGAATCCTCTCCCATCCCAAGTATAGTTAGCATCTGTAGGAATCATCACTTCCACCCCATTATGTGGGAACTTTATGCATTAGTGGTAAGTGGATGGCACAACTTGCATTTCGTGAATTCATGGTCTCCCCAACAAGATATTGTAGGCCAAGGGTAGATCCAGAACTTGACATATGATGTTCCTCTCAATTGGTCCAACACAGATAGGTAGAACAATAAGACCTTTGGAGGATATTTCTTCCTCATCATAAGCCTTGATAGTTATTTTTCTTCTAGAGTCAATTGTCTGTTCTGAGAGACCTAGTCTTTTGATTAGATCAAGGGTACACATATTTAATCTTGTGCCTCCATCTATCAACACATGTCTAACATGGGATTTATGAATGAGGACTTCGATATGGAGGGGTTAATTATGTGGATGTGTCAATGACTTATCATCCTCTTCAGAAAAGGAGAGGTAATGTGGTGCTGAGATGTGATTGACCGATTCTTGGAACTTGTCTATATCAATATCCTTTGGGACATTAGCATCATGTAGAGCTTGTTCTAGGATTTCCCTATGTACTGTGGATATTTTGAGCAACTCAAAAATGGAAATTTTGGCAGAGGTTCATTGCAATTGATCTACCAAGTCATACTTTGCTCCAGGAATAGTAACCACATGCTTTTATGTTGGTTTAGGAATAGTAATGAGAGGAACCTTGGACGTTGATGGTGGTTTTGGGGGTCCTTTGATTGTGACCTATTCTTGGCTCCGTGTTACAGCATTTGAGTGGAATGAAACACCTTTGATTGTGACCATATTGATTGATTTTGTTTTAATGCCTAGCATATTGATCACATTGTCATTATTGGAATAGGTGTAGTTTACTTCATTACTCTTCCCTTTAGATGTTTCTCCTTTGTCGTAATTAGGAAATGGTTTATTGAATGTCGTATGATCCTCATTGGTAGTGTGTCTGTCCACTTGATCTTACCGTCTTCAATGAGGTCTTGAATGACATGTTTAATTTTAAGGCAATTATTAGTTTTGTGTCCCTTGTTTTTGTGGAAGACACAATAGGAATTATAATCCCACCACCTTGGTTTGACTGTTGGTTCCCAGGGTTTTGAATCAGGAATTATGAGAAGCTTGTTATCCAATAGAGTCTTCAAAATGGTCTTAAGAGCTTCTCCCAAAGGAGTAAAGGTTCTCTGAGGTTTTGAAGTCCATGACCATCCTTTACCATTATCATTGTTTGTTTTGGGTATCAGAGTTGTGACCTTGGCATCTTTGCTTTCCTGCATGCCATTAATTAGATTGAACACCTCAGGTTTAGGGTTAATGTTAGAGGTGTCAACTACTCCTTCATTGACAACATTCTTGTTTTTCTTCCACTATTTAGGCTTGGAGTTGGAGTTGTTGGTTTTGTTTTTGTTTTGAAGGGTGATCTCCCCCCTTTTGACCATGACTTCCTTGATACGGAGGACATTGTTAATCATTCTTTCGAAGCTTGGCGAGTCTTGCATTTGTAATGTGTAGTTCAATTCAGGCACCAAGTTATTAACAAAGATTTCCATCTTCTCTGATTCGGGAATGGCTCTTGAATACCGTGCAAAGATCTTCCTCCATCTTTGTAGGAAGTGTGTAAATGATTCACTAGTCTTCTGTTTGGTATTACATAGATCCATCATGGTCACATTATGTTGTATGTTATAGGAGTAATGTTGGATAAAATGTTGAATTAGATCCTCAAATGTTTTGACCTTAGGGTTGAGATTTGAGAACCACTCCATGGCATTACCTCCTAGACTTCTTGGAAATAGTTGCATGAGGTATGTAGGTTCGTGCATGTATTCGATGCTCAGAGCACAGAATTCCCTTACATGATCATGTGGGTCAGTTTCTCCTATGTAGTTTTCATACTTTAGTCTTGCCGTATTATGAGGAAATGGGATCGTAGTAATACTCTTATCAAAGGGGAATGGACAAATAAAGTCCAAAGAGTATCGTGATTTTGGTTTAGCCTTCTCTTGTTTGAGATTTGTAAGCTCTGTTTGCATCAATGTGAGCTATTTGGCCAAAATAGAGATAGGAGTTGGTACCTCCTTTTCTTTGAGTTGTTCCACATCGTAATCCTTAGGTAATTTGACACCCATGGATGCTAGATGGAGGAAGCATTTCTCTTTATCCTCGTCAATCATCTTTTCCATTATTTTATGGAACCTCTTTCTTTGTTTGAGTTTTTCATATTCTTCTTCAGTGATTTCATTTTCAATGCTACACTCAAATAAGGGATGGTCAAACATGGGTTCTTCTTCCTCATCCGTATCTTTGGGCTTTTGGTGTTTTCCATTGTTATATTCCTCAAAAGCCTTACTCTATTTGTGAGTGTCGCTATCTATTTGTGGAGATTTTAGATTGAGTAGGGAACTATGAGATGTTTCCCCTTGAAAGTGTGGTGTTTTAGAAGGAACTTTCGATCCTTTAGACATGTACTTGTTGCCTCTTTTGTTAACCATGAAGTTGTGTCTCAACTTTCATCAACATTTCCCAAGAGTGTTAGGTAGAGTCTCAAATCATCCAAGTGAGTGTGTCTAGGTGGAACTATCATTTGAGTTTTGGGTGGGAGTAATGATTCCAGTGTTAGAGGGTTAGAATTCCCTGATAGTGAGCTGGGAACCAAGTGTTTGTAGGAAGTTGATAGACCACACGTATTGAGATAGATTACGAGAAATCGACAAGACATGTAAGGTAGATTTTTGAAAAAGTGTTTTGATTTAATGACGGGGAGACCAGAAAAGACAATAGGGATAGACTAAAGAGCCAAAAGGGTATCCAAATCAACTGAGACTTTCTAAGATGTTATCTTGCAAGTGCCCACTGTCCTAGATGCGAGGTCCTAGATACGATTCTAGAAATACAGGATGCGAGCTACTGACGACCCTAGATGTGAGCTTAAATACTAGATGTGACACTGTGCTACCTAAATGCGAGCCAGTGATACCAGATGTGAGCCTAAATATTTCATGCAATTTGGGAAATCCAAGATGTGATCTTATGATGTCTCTATTAGTTTTAATCAATTTTGAAAAGTTTGTTTTGGAAGTGCGTGAAGTTCATTTGATTGCAGTTTGATTTCTGAGACCCGTCGGTGAGTGAAAAACATATGCGTTGATCCAAGATTGAATTTTTTTTTTGTTTGAAGATGTTATATTTTTAATAATTTTTCAAATACATCAAACAGATTTGCATTGTTAGGACAGTGAAATAGACACTCATCTTTTTCCTATTTTCTTAGGTGGAGGATGAAAATATTTGCTCGTTGACTTAGGCACACACTCAAATTCTAATCAGAATACAGACATCACCAAGCACGTAATGGCTCCAGTCATGATGTTGTATTAGCCAATTGCAAATGCAAGTGAGGGCACGATATGACAAGTGTCTTGGGGCAATTAATTTTTGCCTTGCACAAATATTATCACCCTTTCGGGGGTGAATCAAGAATTCTGTTAGTTGAAATTATTGTATATTATTGGCCAATCCATTCGAAACTGTCCCCCATAGAATTGCACAAGGAAAAATTGAGGCGTATAGCCCTATGAGTACCTAAATATGTGTAGTCTCGCAAGCAAGATTCAAGTGGCTCCTCTCTACACATACCCAAGTATGTTCAAGGAATGATGTCAAAATTCCATGAACAAAACCGGCTTCGTCTTCCGAGGCTTTAGTCTACGAGGAAGCAACTATTTATAGTGAGTTGGAAGGATTGGCGTAAAACCTATCCTCACTTGGGTCGTTCCCAGGATATTTTTTCCTCAATTGGCAGGCCCTCTACTATTAAATATGTGTACAAAGGATTGGCGAGCATAGGATGTCTAAATTTCTTATTCTTCCGAAGAAGAAGAGCATAATCTCCTAATCCATGTCGTTTTCTCCCAAAATAAAGTCAACCAAATAGTTCATTCCCTCAAGCAATGTTGTTCTTGATTTAGATGTTCCTATTGTAATGAAAACAAGATTCTTGAAAATAGGTTTTCCTTGTTCAATTAGCCACAATATTTAATGAGTAGCTTGTTCAATTTCTGATCCAAAATTAGACGATAAAACTTGTTCAATTTTCCCACAATATTAAGTGCTTTGTTTTTGTTCAATTACTGATCCAAAAGAAATTATACGATTTGAGTTTTCTTGTTTAGTTAACTCCAAATTCCTCTCAACTCTTAAACTGATGTATGAGTTTCTGATTTTCCCCAAGAGGAAAAGAGCATAGTCCTCTAGTCAATTTATTAGAAGATTAGAAAATGTATCTTAGTGTTTTAAAGCATGTAAAAATAGAGGTCAAGATGGGGGTTTGGCAACCTGAAAAACCGAGTTAGTTTTCTTTGTAGCAACTCCCACGAAAAACCTTGAATATCAACCTACAAACAATTGTCAGGCTGCCAAAAATGTCAGAAAAACAACTGGTCAAAAATTTAGGGTTAGGCAAACGAGGTGTGCAAATTTTCTAACCAGATGCGAGCTCAAAAAAACTGAATGTGATACATTTTACCAGATGTGACAGTATGTTCACTGGATGCAAGCTCCAACTAGAAACAATCCAGGAAATCCCGGATGCGAGCCTTGTTTTCTGCGGCGCGACAGCATTTCCCAGATGTGATTCCTTATCACCAAAAATGATCCTGGACCTAAAAACTAGGCAGATAGATTAGTGGAAAACAATTTCAACATGACGTCAAATCTCAATTCGAGCCCCACGGTGGGCACCAGAAATGTGTGTGTGATTTTTGTACTTGTTTAAGAAAGACACAACACTTTAATAGATCATTGCATTAGCTTAAAATGGGTTAGATGAGCATATAAAACCAACTAATATTGATCTATTATTTTCTAACTAAGAAGAGTGTGATTAATAACATAATAGCCCTCAAATTATGCTACTATCAGTGACATATACGACTTAGCATGAAATATTTGAGTTAAAACAAGCTTTTTAATCAATAAACATGTATACTACCTCTAAAATGAACATTATAACTATGCATGAACATGAAAGACTAAATGAAATATGAATCTAGGCAAATACTAACAGCATAAAAATGCATTCTTAATATGAGATGAAGGCTTATTTGCTCTCAAAAATGTCTTCTATTTATAGAAGAATGAGGAGAGAGGGGGGGACAAGGTGCATTAATGAGTTGAGGAACTCATTAATGGTGGTGTAAGAGCAATAAATGCCAAAGGCATTTAATAGGTATGGGGGAGACATGGGCTTAAGGAATCTTCATTAATGAGGCATTAATGAGAGCCTTAAAGAAGCATGGGAAGGGTGCAAGAGAGTGGCTTGAGAAAGTGGACTTGAGAAAGGAATCTTGAGATTCCTTGACTTTCTCAAGTGGGTGGAATTGTTAATCATTCCTTAATAGAATGTGACAACATTAGGAGGTGGGTTAGGATAGAATTAGGATTAGAATTAGATTAGCGTATGGGGAATAGGTTGGGATGGGTTAGAACCCAGGGTAGAAGTGGTTGAGATAGGTTAGGTTGGGGTTTAGGGGAATATAAATGAAATAAATTAAACTTATTCAATTCATTCAAAAATAGGATATTAATTATTTAAACAATTAATTTTTTTTAATAATTAATAGGATTATAGCCAACTAAATTAAATTAGGCTAGGGGAATGGGTTATTTGCAAGTGAACAATTGATTTAGGGGTTTTATCTAATTCTTTTATAATTAAATACTATAGCCATATTTGAATTTGATTTGATTTAATTGGTTTGAATTGATTTGAATTTTATGGCTTATAATAGTTAATATAATTTAGTGATAGAAATCACCTAGGACGTTAAATTTGATTAAAAATGAATTATGCCAAAGTAACATTGTCGTGACATAATTGGGGGTATGATCACACTAAGGGAAAATAGGGTCCATAGTTGAAGCAGACCAAATCGAGGTGGTTACATTGATACCTTCCAAACTAGTCTGGAATGATGGACCATCATCCATACCTTTGCTATTTTTAATTTTGTTGCTTACTATCTTTATTTCTTTCTCATCATCCATCTCTTCCAAAAGATCCTACCAGAAAATCCAAAGCTATGGAAAGATCAACCATTATATTGTTGACTCTAAGAGGCTCTAAATGAATAATGTGATCAAGATTTTTGTAATCTTGGGCATCAATACAAGAAAGGAGAGGTCCATCATCTGGCTTCCCAAATAATTTGTCCAAGTTAATAGTCTTATTTCTTGAAATAAGGGTTCATTCATTCCCTTTTGAATCATGATCCTTTCCAATACCTTCCAGCCCCTAAGAAGAGGAAAGAATCAACCCATTACACATTCCTTCTAATGAGTCACTCTCATTATTGTCATTGGCCATAATCTGAGGAGGAGTTGTAGCACTGAGGCTGATCAGGAATAATCTCAACAAAGTTATTATCCTCATTAGAGGAGACCATCTCTTCCCTATTCCCCATATCTTCATTATTATCACTACACACCCTTGATTCCCTAACATCATTCACCCCTCATTCTTTTATATTTCCTTCACTGCCACAAATTTCCTTCTCTTTCCCCTTTTTCACGAGACAAGTTTTAGTCCAATGACCCGATTTCTTACAGGTAAAGAAAACAAAAGGGAAATATTCAAATTCCAAAGGTTTCTATCATTTCCCTAATCTATACATTATGTCTATAACAAGGGGTAAATCAATGGATTAATTAATATTAATGCATAACCTTGCATAAACCAACCTATATTTTGAGGCAGTAGTTAGGTCAATGACAAGAAGTTCCCTCATAGTACTCGCATTGTGCTTAAACACCCCCTCATTCCAAAATTCTAGGGGAGGCCTGGAAAGTTCACCCAAACTAGGGCAGATTCCACAAAAGATACATTCAGGTCAAGATTAGGACCCTATTTTCTCAAAGCCAAGGTTCATTTTCCTAGTATCCAAGGGCCACCACAAAGGGATTTCATCATATCCTCCATGTTGGAGAAATAAATGGATAAAGCCCATTTAGCCATAGGAGCAATTTCAACTTGACCCTTCAAGAGCCACCTATGACTAACAAATCTCCACACCACATCAATATTTGGTCTTGGTCTAGCACATTTTCCAACTAGCACCAACTCGATAGCGGCTATGGAGCTATCCAAAACCAGATCAGGAAAAAATATGCTAAAATCGCCTTTTGAAAGGTCTGAAATATTATTGACCTCTGGAAAGTAAGATTTTTGAGATGGTCACTTACCAAACAAAGCTAACCATGGTTCATCTCCTTAGTTTAGACCACTTGGGGAGAGAGAAGATGGCCCGCTGCCGCCCAGATCAGGTGACGCAAAATCAACCTTGCCATCCATGTCCTTTGCTCCTTTTAAATCATCATTCAAAGAATCATATGCCTTACCTTCACCTTAATTTTTGATTGCCAAAGAACCTCATGTTACCCCTGCATCCTACCCCAGAGTATCAGACTACATCCCATTGCACCCCTTGTTCAAATTTGATCTCCTGCCTTCCTTGTTCAAACCCGCTCTCCCGCTCACCATTTTTCCAACAAAGTCATCAATAAATATGTTCTTAATTAATTATCTATAGTTAGTTGGGGCTTTTCCACTATTTTGGTTCTTTGTTTTTCTATTGGGTTAGCATTTGTTTTGTTGTTGGTTGCAGATTGTTTCATTTTTTAAATCTATCTTTTTTGGTGTTGGGTTTCTAGTCCCTGTAAAACAATTTTACCTTTAATCAAAAAATAATCTTCTATTCACTATTTTTTATAGCTAACACTATTTTATACACATTTTCCTCAATCACACTTTAGAACATAAAAAATGTATGGAGATAGATCCTCTTTCATACATCCTCTTTTCATAAGTATACACTTGCACATAACTCACACAAGTATACACAAATGTTACACTCTACATCATCATAGTTTATCTTTATTCATACCAATTCTTTATTTGTGAAGTCTCCCACTCTTAGATAGGTAACTATACAATTACAATTTGAATTAGGTTGGTACTAAACATTCCTACAGTGGAGAGGAATGAGAAGTGGACTACAACATGCAATAGTTTGGACAAAAAATAACATCATACACATTACATTCTAACTTGCATTCACCAAGACAAATAATTGAAGTGTAAACACTCGACTTCAGCCAAACATAGAGTAGAAACATTATCAAACTTTGAAACTAGGTTTCAAAATCCAAAAAACTCATGTCAACTGAAATGAATGAAATTAAGAACATTAATAACTCATTTTCATAAATGCATAATATAAAATTATCATGAAGACAAATATGAAGCATACATTTCATGTATAATTGACTATCAGTCATAGTCATTAATAGATAAATGTCAATTCTAATGTACTTCATTCCAAACCACAAAATATTAAACTTAACATCTTCAAATATTCTTAAATATCATACCAAAATCTCAGCTATAGATTCATAACATACAAAATATGTGGATCAATATGCTCAATACAAATTCCATATAAAATAGTCTCTAATGAAAATGTTAGCAAGTTGAAATCAATAAAAACCACACTAACTTAACCATATCAACTCCTCAATTACTCAAACAACTCATTCTACTCATTTTTTCAACAATCTCCCCCTTTCTCATTAATGGAAATACACTAATGAATAAAAAGAAAAAAAAACTTTCAGATAGATTTCATAGCAACAAGACTCCCCCTTTGATATAATGGAAAAGGCCAAAGATGCAAAAAAGTCACTCATTTTTCTTAGTTCCCACTGAGATATAGAAATCAACTCAAAAAAGTACATAGCTTCCCCTAAGAGGTAGTCGTCATTATTAGTCCAGACTAAAAAAGTTATACATTCAGCTCACTGGACTTTAATGCACATCCATGTGAATTTATTTCTGAGAAGGAGGTAAAATCACCCCCAATTTGTCTTTCAAATACTCAAAAGAATCCTTAAGTAGTGCCTTGGTGAAGATGTCAACAATTTGTTCCTTTTTAGGCACATAGTCAAGTTTCACCTCATTCCCCAAAACCTTTTCTCTCAAAACGTTCAATACCAAATTGAAATATGTTTTGTGCTTGAATGAAATTCTAGATTCTTTGATATGTTTATAACACTATTATCACCACACAAAAATGAAATAGGTTCATCGAAAATTGTTTCAATAACCTTCAAAGTTTGTTTCATCCAAAGTATTTGACTGCAACATGAATGAGCAATAATACATTCAACTTTAACAATAGATTGAGACACTAAGTCCTATTTATTACTTGAGAAAGCCACCAACCTAGGTCCAAGAAATAATGTGCCTCCACTGCTACTCTTCCTCTCATCAAAATATCTAGCCCATTCAACATTTGTAAAAGATTTATTTCTAGAATAAATCTTGTAAGTAATGTCATAAGAAACATACCTTATTATAAGGTCAATAATATTTTCAATTTCTAGTGCTCTCTAATCTCATGTGATGCTAGTTAGGACATTAACCTCTTTGTTCTAAACTAACTTCTTTACTAGAACAAATCCAACACTAGAAAGAATTGTAATAGTTAATATAACTTCCTTCGTAATATGATAAGATTTGTTCAACAACATGCAATCACCTTGGATACAACTTAAAACAAGATTAATAAATTCTTCATCATAAAACCACAAAAACTCACTCCAAATGTCTAGACCAACATAATCTAAATTTTTGACTTTATGAGATTCTTTTGTCGTAAATCCTTTTTCAAGTAACTTTCGGTTCATGTGATTAAATTCATCCAATTTCACCATACCAAGCTTCCAACTGCCGCAAGTCACACTTTCAACCATCATCTTCAATTCCATCGGTGACATATACTCTTTCTGACATATATTAGTTCTTCAACTTGAAAAAACTCATTTATGACTACTTTTAAATTAGAGTTAAAAAATTTGGAGAAACAAACAGGGGTGGTTATTACATAAGTTGACTCTTCTGTCCATTAGATGCATTCACCAACATTTGATGCTCATGAATAGTTTTTATGAAGCAATTTATTGGCCAAATTTTGTGTTATTTTTGGATCAGCCCATTCTATCATTAGCTCTGGTCCTCCCTTTGACTTACACAATCCATTGGAGAATTGATCATTGCATAGGCTTTATATATTTTGGATAGTTGTATTGCATTGTATACAGGTACCAAACATGGCCTAGCTATTGGGACCCATCTTGCATCTTGCATTTTTCTCATGTTGCACAATAATCTTCTCCCTAAGTTGCACTTATGGGTCCGAGTGTTGGAGTAAATTGTTATTTATTCACATAGCTTAATTTTACCTAGGTATCATTTTCATTCTATAAGTGCATAGGTATTTGCAATGAGGTAGTTATAAATAGTTTTTAATCGCTATTTCCAACCTACATTATTGTTTGTGCTGGGTGGTTGAGTTTTAACTACTCTGACGTAATCTTGCATCTTATTGAGCCACGTGTCATTTTGTGTGCTCTCATCTCATATTGTCTTTCTCATATAAGTAGACTTATGTACAATAAATAATCATCTCAATCTCAATACCTTTATCCATTGGTGAAATATTATTTTTCTCCATTGTAAAGGTTTATAGCTATTTGTAGGTCTTGCAAGGTTGATCACTCCCACAAAGGAAACATAAATGATTTTGAACCTCAAAAGTGGCATGTCAATGTTTACAAACTAGCATCAAAACATGATCTATAGTTGAGCTGTACAATATCAAGGTAATTGACAACATTATTCTCATCATATCTTCATATGCAGATATAAACTCAATGATATTAGTTCAATAATATTTTTAATGTTTTGATTTATTATCTTATTGTGTTACTTATTGTTCTTGGAAATTTTTAATAGTTTGATTCTTGTACTAGATCATTTTTGCACTTGACACAATGAAATGCTTCCATTAATTGAAAATACCAACAAGCTAGAATACCAACCATACATGATAACATGATGTTTGATATAATTACTAATTAAATAACTAAATTGTGTTTAAAACTCATCCACTAATCTTATACTTGGAATTCTAATAGAGAACTTTATGTCTCATCCACACAATAGTAGCTACAAGAAAAGTGAATCACAATTTGAAATCCTTGAAAGATAGTTTCTGCACATAACTTCTTATTTATGTACATAAATTTTGTGAAGACTACGTTGATACAAGATGTCCATTAAAATTACATCTAGAGTGAATTTATAAGTTTCAATTGTTCTTTCACGAACTTCCATCCCTCTTACCAATCTTCCATTTAAGCATACACAAACAAGGCGATCTTTAAATTTAATTAAAAATTTATAAAATATTTTCTTTGAACATAACTTGTAAACATGGCAGTTCCTAGGGCCACACAACATCATCCATTTTGTTAAATAATTCATATGCCTTTTTTAGGATTTCATATATTTACTTATAGGTTACCCTAAATGTGTGAAGAGAGACAGATCTCAACCCAACTCTTCCAACACCGAAAACTACTAAGGTATGCATAATGCAAAAAGAAATTCATGCATAAGAACGTCAATTTTTAACCAAAAGGAAGGCAGCACAATGCACTTGAACTGTTCATCAAAATCCTGAAGAATATAGATGTCAGCACACACAAGCAATATTCCATCTAAATTAATTATTTTTAATAACAAGAGACAATAAGTGAGAGTTAAAAACTATTTTGGAAAAGTAATTGCGAAAGAGAAGGATATTGAAAATTTTCTACTATGGATGCCCAAATCTTCTTTTGTGTGGGTTGAAGACTATTAGAATCATGATCATTCATGTCACTTTCTACCAAATCATGTACAGACATATCCATCCTCATTTCCTCTTTTATCTTTTATCTTCCATCTTCTCACTCGCCTTTATGAATAAGTACTTTCTTCGAATTTGCCCATCTCATTTTCCTAAAAGATTCTACACCCTTTTTAATTATCCTTGCATCCCACGAGATCACTATTCTTTGAGATATTTTCTCCACCTTTGTGCTTTCACATTTTCCTCCTTTGTATTTTACTCAACTTTCTGTGATGTGAATGTTGTCGATTCCCCACTGTGCCTCTGTCATAAGCCAAAACACCATATTCATTTCCATGCCCCACATGATGATGAGAATCATGGCACAACTGATACCTCTCTTTCTTTTCTTATTCCTTCATTGCAATCATAGACTCTCTTTAGAAGTGTTTATTATGCAATGCAAGCAGGAGAGCACAGTCAGAGGTTGGGGAGTTGTGTAATTATTTATTTTACCTGGCCTTGCAAAATCTAATAATGGATGTCCACACTCTCACGTGGTTCCCAGAGTAGCACCACCCCACCTTGTCCCTTGCATGCATATTTTATGCCAACACTAAAAATAAAGAAAATATGTGGATTGAGTAGCGTCTAACATAATTGAAGTAGGCATATAATTAATTATTACCCACAGCTCTCTAAGGACCATCCAAAGTGACAACAATAAAGTTGTAAAGCTATGTCATGTGGTCAAGATTCATTTACGTTGTATTGGTGCAATTTTATGTAGAATAAGTTATAATTTGAGATCTTAATATATGAATGTGAGTCATGATATGTTACTTATTCCAATCAGTTCTAAAATAATGTTTAAAGTATTAGAGAAGGGACAAAATAATACATGAAAATTAAAGGGAGTTGAATGATAGGTAAATTTATAATGTTAAGTTATGTAATTATTATGGCTTCATAAAAACATACTTATTTGTGTCTTATTACTCACCTACGCTAAAAATTCCTAAAAACATATTAGGTTTGACCTAATATTGTAAGTAGGGTTAGATCAAAGGCCCTTCAAACTTCCTTAAAGTCTCTTCTACCTCTATCTGAATGGTGACAAAAGGTATTATTTTGCATCATACTTTGAGGGTTAAACCAAATCACCAAAGGATGAAATTTTATATGTATGTAATTGAACGGATTAGATTTCTAAAAATTACAATTCATATTATATCTTTCTTCAAACTATTTAATCTTTAAATATAATAATCAATAAAAGGTCCACCACATCAAATTTATATTAAGGATATTAGTAAAAATATAAAATTATGCTAGACAAATGTTAAAAATTATATTGCACTTTGTTAAAGTCTTTTATTCAATGAAACAAATAATTAATTTTGTAATACATGCAAACACAAATACGTTATAGTGAAATGTAGAATTATATTTCTATTATTGTGAGTTCAAATATTAGTGATAAACACAATGCTATATTTTTAGTTGAAGTTATACATTATGATAAAATAATTTTAGTGAAAAACTAGAAATATAATAGTTTACAATGCTTAAATTCTTAACACTTTCTTCGTTAAAACTTATTGTGATAAAGGTTAAAAATATTAATTTTCATATACCTAAACTTCCAAAAAGAAGGATACAATATCATGGCATAACTTATACAACACCATATTATAAAAGAGTAAGTAGGTATTGAATGATTTACATGGAAAATGTAGTCTCATAATCATCAAGGTTTAAGATTTACCTTAGTATAGGAAATCATAAGGTGAAAACATACATAGAGGAACAAAGCAGGTGGCACTGGGAATACATAGTGTTCCTATTGTGGCTACTAAATTATAGTAAAGTATATAAATACACTATAGGATAGAGGAAGGTGTGTTGTCATCAACTTAATAATATAGCTCTAAGAACATTATCAAGTATGTGAGTGCAAAATGTAGTTAACAAAATAAAAATACCTTCAATTATGAACGTACAAGTAACAATAACATAAAAAAAAATAGTAAAGGAAGGATACTAACAAATATCAAAAGTGTTGAGAATGTCACATCCTTGTAATTTCATGTTTTTTTTGTACTCACTTTGGTATCAATTTTCTTATAGTGTATTATTAGGCTCATTATAGTCACTACATTAACCTCTTCCCTTCTCATATTTCCCGAGCCTTGTTTTCTATGTTAATTTTTTGTCAACTTTTATGTTAGGCTTTTTTTAGTGTATTGTATTTTTTAGCCAAAATTGCTTTAACACTAGTGTGATGTGTAGATGTCTATGTAACACACTAGCATCTTACACATGTTTCTTACTTGGTGGACATTTGAAATTATTTTTGCTCTTGTCACATAACTAGGATAGTGGAATCTACTTAGCATAAACTTAAATGGCTAATTGACACCTTCTTTCCTCCTCTCTCATTTTTAAAATTTAATCATTCACTATTTGATTATGGTCTTATAACATTGTCACTTTACAATTCAATACATGTCTTATTTGGATTTTATTCCTCTATGTGAGTAAATTAGTGACAAGGTTTGACTCCTCCATGTGATCAAACAAACATTCAACAAAATTGTACTTGTATCTTTCTCTCTTTGGCTTATTCAAATCCTCTCAGGTGATATTATTTTTCTTCTCTTTATTTCATTTTAGTTTATCAGCCCTTACCTATTACACTCATAATAACCTTGGAATATTCATATCTCCTTTCCATAATTTTATTTTAAAATATTTCATAGCTCTAATAATTCTCTAGCATACTTGAGATAGGAGCATTCACATACTATTTTTATATATTATTCTTTTTTTTGTGAAGGTAGAAATATAAAAGTAGGTGTTTCATTGAGGAAAGCCTCCAAATATCTCCAACATTTTTCTTGTTCTTTACAACTACTTGTTTATTATTATGGGGATATATAAGTACTTGAGATCTTTGTTGTAGTTTTCTAATGGAATAAGTTTTCTAGATTTTCTAATCATATGATTTTTTTAGGTTTTTACATGAACATTTGTATAAAAAAACATTTTTATGATCTAATAGCCCACTAGTTTTAGTGACAATTTTATTTCTCTATTATTTTTTATTCTGCAGACAAGTTTTGCAAATTTATATTCCATAGTTTTTAATTATATTAAGTTGGGAAAGACCCCAATGTTTTACATCAGGAATGATAAATATCAAGAAAAATATAAGAACAAATATCTACTACAATAAGTATCAACAAGACAAACAAGGATAAAAAAATAGAAGCCCAATCAAATATAACATAAACAAAACTAGAAAATGGCAAGCACAACAAGATAACTTAACAAAACCTTGACCAATTTATAGGGGTTTTAAAAAGTAGTCCAAAGGTTTATGATTAACTTTAAAACTAGGGTACTTCTTCCCAAAGCTCTTAAAATAGGAATAAACCCCAAATTTATTACAAGGAATCGTAAAAGTTGGCATATGAAAATCTACACTTTTTTCAAATTTTTGAACTTTTTGATTTTTTTTATTCTAGAAGGAAGACATTGATCATTCTCCTTTAGAAACCTCTTTTTATTCATCAAATTAAAAAAATCTAATTAGAAGAGGAGGGAGTTTTTTTCCTTGTTATCTATCAATTGATTTTCTATGTAAAAGGAAGAGGGTTGCACCTGATAAGAATGCCTTTAGTTTTTCCTCCAAGAAATATGGTTAACCTTCACAACATCACTAATAGCAGTAACATGGAAAATTTTGATACAATGGTTACATAAAATTGGATAAATTTCTAATTCAATAACTTTAGCGCCAATCTACTAAACTTTGAAGATAAATTAAGATGAGAGGGAAGTGCCTTATCTATTTCAATTAGCACAAAGAATCTATCATACACTATATTTTTCATGGATTTATTGATTGGGTCAATAGCATGAATTTGAACACAGGACTCAATTATGCCCATTACACTCCCTTCACTCTAGTATTTACAATGTAGTCTAGGTAAATGCACCCAAATAAGGAACTTGGTGTTGTTTAAGGTGTTGAAACTAGGCGTCCACTTAGAATGAGTGAGTTCATTCCTATCCAAGAACCAAGGACCCCACCAAGAACCCTAAAACATTCCTTAAAACTATAAAGTAAAATTATAAAGCATTTCTTTAACCAAGTTATTATTTTAAGTTTTCCTTTCAAATTCCAGACATAAGAAACCCATATTTTAATAGTATTAATATTAGCAAGATTGTCACATAATATTGCAAGAAATGAGTTATTTAGCTAGCCAGATTAATCCAAAAGAAAATATTCAAGAATATCAAATACAAATACCTTCACAAAGGAAATATTATACATAAGTGTTAGAGGAGAAACAACGGGCTCTAAAAGTACAACAAATTTGAGGGAGAAATAGTAACCCTAGAGGCACTTGTCCACATTGTTCCAACATCATCATATAAAAACCCAAAGACATCCCTATAATAGGAATCCTTGTGGGGATATAACATCATCATTTTCCACTTTAAATATATTCCAAGGAAGTAGGGCACACACAAAAATTGTTCTCTAAAACCTCCATCTTCTTCGGTAATACAAATGAGAGAGAATTCATTAAAAAATTCATAGAAGTCAAACCAAACCCCATAAACCCATCTCCCCTTGTAGCCAAAACAATAGGAAAAATGGAGGCAATCACCTCCCTAATGAATGAAGCTGAGAGCGAACAAGAAAAATCCCTAGAACCATTTTAAAGACCATCTACAAACACTAGATTTGAATTGGGCCTCAAAATTGTAGACATTTTTCAGGCATATAGGAACTCTCTATGGAGGCCAAAAATAGAGGGGTAAATACCTGCAACTACCAAGAGATGGAAATATAGGTTCCACTAGCCCAATTCTTAGCACCAAACTCATGTACAAACACACCAAAATAGTAGTTCTCAGAACGACTCACATTCTCTAGATGTGTGAGCATGTGGACACCAAGTATAAGTCCCATAAGAAGCTCCTCATTATCATCTAAATGATCATCTACAATCTTCCTCTATTCTTCTCTCGTAAAAAAAATAAGTTCACTATTAGAACAAGTGATTTTTGCCATGGTCCTAGCATTTGTCTCCACCATTTCAAAATTTATGGAAAATAAATTTATATTATATAGTTCTATAAATAATATTTTTACCTCTTATGTTTGAATCAGTTAAATCGTATACTTTCTATGTTTCAAAATTAGTCTAAATTTCTAGTTTTACTTTGTTAAATTATTATAAAATATATTTAATTTAAAACAAATAAATCACAATATTGAGACTTATGGAGAATAATTTGATTAATGTACTTAAGCTAGTTCACAAAAATTCTTCTCTTAAAAATAAAATTTAAGAACGAACAAATAGAAATCTCTATAGAAATCTTGGCTATTTAACTATATAAAGGTATGACTGAGTTAGTGATTTTTTAAAAGTTGACCTAAAATGTAAAGAGTGAGTACCTATTTATATTTAGATATAATTTTAAAAAAATTACTAATTGAAAAACTAAAATTCATTATTATTTTTAAATCAAATCAGTATATTATACTCCAAAACTTCCTTAATTTTATATAAAATTGTGTTGGTGAATTAGAAAATTTTTTAAAATATTAATTAAAAAATAAAATTGTTGTCTTGGTATTCAGCACCTCCTTGGAGATTTGTGACATGGCTTAACTGCCTCTCGTGGATCGGTTTAAATCTGGCGTTTGTATCGGGAATTGATAATTTGATCTTTTCGTGCAATGGCAAATGATTCCAAAAATTGGTATCATAGCCTTGGGTAAAGGGTTCGAGTCTCCCTTCAGTGGGTGCTGCAGGCTCAGTCGGTGGTGAGGGGGAGATTTTTGACTTGGTGATCATCACCTCCTTGGAGATTCGTGACATGGCTTAACCGCCTGTCTGAAACAGGTTAAATTTAGCATTTGTATCGGGCATTGATAATTTGATCTTTTGGTACAGCGATAAATGATTCCAACAAAAAGTACCATAAATTTATAATTGAGGTGACCAATTAGAATCTACATATAAATAAATTTAATTTAGATAAAAAAAAATTAAAACCTAAAACTTAAAATTCCCTCCATTTAAGGGGCTAGTAAGGTTGAACCTATCAAAAATAGAATAATCATTAGAATCAAACTCCACATCTTCATTATAATTTTAAAATGATATCGTACTACAAGTAATCACATATTTAGAATATTTTATTAAACTACAAATAAATATTGTGAAGAAGGAAGTCATTGGTCATCTTGATATGTTGGATTGTGAAGTCTGACTGTTCATTTCTTCTTCTATGACTATTCATTTCATCTTTATTTTGTTTGTCTCTTTGTCTTCTCTCGAAGACTATTGTATATATATGAGAATAAAACATGATCTAATCAAGCTTTCATGAATGAATAAATATTTAAGCCCTACTCTTTGGTGGATGTAGCTGAATTGGTGAACCACATTAAATCTTGTCTCTCTATTTGTGTATGATTTGTGGTTTCCAATTTTTCTATTATTTTAACAATTGGTATCAAAGCATCTAAGATTCGAAGAGAGAAGAGTCATGCAACATGATGTAGGGAAGAGGAAGAGGAATTTCACTAGTGTTCTATCCAAAGTAAATTTTATAAAAATTGGAGAGCGTAGAGGAATGAAGAGTAGATTAAAGAAGGCAGAGAGGATTTTGCAGGATGCTACTTGTGTTTTCAAGTGTCTTGTTAATAAGTGTTCCTTGATAGCTCTTAAAATTGAATTATATGTTGTAGGAGTATCTGGTTAATTTAAAATTGGGGATGAAACATTAGTCATCAAAGGAGAGAGCAACCACAAGGAGAGCCCTCCTCTGGATGTATGGAAGGCTAAAGTAGGCCATGTGAGGATATTATGGTCAATTTCTTTGATGACTACTATTATGGATTTCATTATGCTTGGGAAAAGATTGTACTACGTCAGGAGCCACAACAAGAAGCTTTGAAATTTAGGTTTGCGTTAATGATATTAAAATCAATACCAAAGAATATTGGGTATGTGAAAAGATTACTAAAAATGTTGAAGAAAATATATGAGTTGTTGTACATAGAGAACATAAAGAAGCATGTAGATTGTACAAATAATGTTGTTAGGAAGATCTTGGTGCAGGAGATTAAAGTCTCTTAATCTCCCTTCATAATATCAACATGAAGATGTTAGTAAATAATAAAGTATTTAGTATAGTGGGCTCAACCAAATTTGACAAAAGTGGAAGGAATTTATAAAGCCTTGGCTGAGAAAATAGATCGTAATGGATTGGTATGCATGAAATATGGAAGGTTGTGGAGAGGCGGAGTAGAGAGGGCTCCTATTATTTGACAATTCTTTATTTTGGAATTTACCGAATGTGAAGACCCTATTCATTGACCTCGTTGCAAGCACATGCACTCCTTTGTGAAGATGAACATCATAAATAATGGAGAACCTAGTGATGCAAAGAGAGGTTTTCAAGCCAATTGGTCTGATTTGGTTTTGTCACCTTTAAATGAAAATTTGTAGGAGTTTTTGCTAGCAGCTAAAGATGACATAAACTTTGTCCATTTTTGTGGGTTTCTTTTGGTTGGAATTCTCCCACTCTCTTCAGAGTTTAGGCATCCTAAGTAACGATATTATGAATTTCATTTTATGCTCTATTCATTTTTGCATTGGGGTTGCAGGGAATTGAGTTTCTCCCCATTGTATGAGACTTGCAGGATATTATAAAATAATTGAGGTGGTTGTGGCATCTTTAGTAAATTTTTGGGTTGTATGGTTGTATATGAATGGAGGTTATAGTGGTGGTCATGGGAGATCCTCAAAGTATATTGGGATATATTAGATTTGGCCTTAATTTAAAATCATATTATAGAGAAATTGAAATTTCATTTATGTTAGAATTTTTTGGTAGTGTGATTTATATTGTCATGAGATGTTTACCTTCATGTGATTGAAGATGTTTGTTATTGTGGCATGGTGGGATCTTGATTCTATATTAGAGAATTTATATGATACATGTTCTCTTGGAAGGTTTATGCTCTTTGGAGGATGAGTTTCTGATGTGTAAAGATGTTAGATCAAGTTATCATGTTGTGTTACTAGGTAATACAAACGTGCAATGCAAGTTTTGAAAATTGGTCTTGTTAGTGCTCCTATTATTGAGTACATTGGTAGATTGACCATGGAGGTTCTCTTGAAAACTTAGAGGTATTGATACGGCTATAGTTCTCTTGGATTTAGAGAATATTTATTGAGATGGTTTATCTTTGGAGGTTTTAGGAAGAAGACTAAGAAGCCTACACCTATGGATTGACGTGAGTTAATTATGGACCTAGAGGAAATTTTTCTTGGAGAAGATTCATTGTGACTTAGTGTATCATGGAGGATCATTCTCACTCCCCACTCTTGGTCTACTCAGCAGATTTATCTCCTTGTGCATTTGATTTTAGGAGATGCTTGAGATGGTTCCTAGTTTTAGAATGATTTTGAGTTTGATCTCCTTGATTACAAGGGCTTACACCCATGGTGTTTGGGTGGTGTAAATTCTCTTAATTGGAGGGGAGAGGGGTAAAGGAGATCATACTTGGCACAATTGAGAACTTGGTAGTTTTTGTAGAAGGATGAGTTTTGGTTTGCATGGGTGTCCCTTACAAGAGTTTTTTGAGTTCATCTATTTTTCTTATACTTCATTAATTTCAAACTGCAATATATGGTATTTTCATGAGGAATTCAAAGATTTCATGTGATATTTTCTAGCAAATTGATTACAATTTGTAGATCAATTTTTTTATTACCACACCTTATATGTGTTGATTGGTAGGTTTGAGTCACCTTTTGGTTGACATTGCTCATGCAACATCTTGATTACTCTATAACAGTCTTTTAGTTTTTTTCACATCAATGGTTTTTGGTGTGTTTTGTTGGAAGATGGTGTATTTTTTACATGGTGAGTTGTTGTATGGGTTGGGTGTGTGGGAATTAATCTACTGATGTTTTATGGTTAGTTGGATATGATTAGAAACTAGTTATGGTTTCTATTCTAGCTATGGTTATTGTTTCTTGACATATTTATTGCCATGGGATTTGGTAATTATGTTTGGAGATTTGTTGAAAATATAAATCAAGGATAGGGAGAGAAGAGTGTAAGTGGGAGTTTTTTTAGATGTGAGGTTGCAGCATGATTCAAACTTCAAGTGGGTGATTGTTGGACTGTGAAGTATGAATGTTCATTTATTCTACTATGTCTATTTATTTCATCTTTATCTTTTTGTCTCTTTGTATTCTCTTGAAGACTTGGTGCAGGAGCACCTAGGCTAAATCCAGTCCCTAAGATTTTGTAGTGGCTTGTACTTACCCTATCCAAGTTAGTAGGTTTTAAATTTTACCTTAGAAGGTCTTGAAAATTGTGTTCCTAGGTGGATTAGACTAGGTTCAATCCAACCTAGATGTTTATTGCTTTCTAGTTGTTAGAGCTAGATTAGACCTAAGGTGGGGAAATGGGTTTAAAAGTGTCTAAAATCCTTTAAGGCTTAGGAAAGGGTAGGATAGTGCCTAAAATGGTTCCTATATTCTTTCTGAACCATTCTAGGTCAAATACACCCTTAACTACAATTATGCCAAAAGATGTAATGTTGTCATACGGATGCTTGACAACATTTTAGCAACTTTTTATGTTGCATGACAACAAATGGCAAAAATGGATTCCCTTCAAGGAAACATGATGGGTAATTTCCATAATGGCCTAGAATCATGGGAATGACATGTTAAGGAAAAATAGATCCCGTTTCCCAAGGCATTTTGTGGAGAAGTGTAATTTTGGAAGTGAATGAAAGCTAAGTGTTCCAATTTTTAGCAACAATGAACTTGCTTTGAGTGTGAAGGTGATCAGATGGATTGAAGTGTGAAATTTAGTGTTTTTTTTTTTGCATAGTAGATATAATCCTAAGTAATTTCTATTTAGTATCATAGTGGTTTTGAGTTCATTGGCTTAGCTTAGTAAAAAAAATTTAATTAGTCTAGTTGTTGGTGTAGTTTAGGCAGTTTTTGGTTTCATGGCTCCCCCATAGAATCCAATTGTGGAAATCATCTGGGTCTGGATGAATATGGTAGGGGAGCCTCTATACATTTTAAATAGGTAGGTAGGAGGTTTGAAGAGCCTATTTTCTATTTTTATAGTCATTCCCTAGGCGAGCATTGAGTGTCCAGTTAGTGGTTTGACAGAGAGAAACAGGTGTGCATTTACAAGGAAATGAGTGGGTGCTATCAACCAAGTGTGGTTTTAGAGTGATATTAGTTCTATAGACACCTATAAGTGAGATTAGGCCTTTTCCAATCCATCTAGGTAGAAATTAGTGGACTGCACATTTCTAGCCCAATTAGCCCTCTTTGTCCTACATTTCAGGAATCCACTGTACGGATGACCTAGGAGTCTAAGACCACAAAAATATTAAAGGTCTTGGAAAAGGGTATCTATATCTCAAGTCATTTTTTGAGGTTATTTGGAAGTTTGGAGAGATAATTTAGAAAAACCCTCTGTGTAGGGCTAATTAAGCAATTAGGCCTAATAGGACAAAAAGGAGAGTCAATCTTGAACTCGATTGATTTAGGCTTGATGTCCCACCCTAATGGAGTCAAAAGGATGTAAATTATTTATTTCAATGTTGAATACACCCCCTGCATCACTTGTGAAGATTTTGTGAAGATTTTTTACTTATAGTCATCCAAGATAGAGTGAAGATTTGGAGTAACCTTAATGATAGTGATCCCTCAAGGTGAGGCACAAAGATACTAACTCTTGGAGTTGAGTTAGAGTAGTCTTAGACCAGAAGAGAAAATACTATCAAGGTCCTAGAAGTGAGTTTAGGATCTAGGGAAGGCTAGGACAAGTAGAGTCCTAGATAAGGGATTGTGCAAGCATACCTTGGAGCACCTCTATCAGAGCAAGTTTGATTAGGCTTGTGGTGAATGTTCCAACCAGAAGAGTCAGTAGGAGAGTATACAATGGTGACAAATGCAGATTTGGCGAAGAAGGTAGATGAGAAAGAAGAGGATAATAGACTGCTCAGAGAGAGATTGGCACAATTGGAACACAAAGTGGACCAAGTGGAAGAAAAGACATAAGAAGTGAAGGATAAGGTTGAAGGGAAAGGAAAGGATATTTCCATAGATGATGAAGTATTTGAAGTTGACCCTATCCTTACTGAAAACCCATTCTAAAAGGAATTAAAGGCTATGAGGGGTAAAGCACTAGAAGGAGTTCCTATCTTTAGTGGAAAGATGGAACCAGAAATAGTCCTAGATTGGATAGAAGGACTAGAAAATCACTTTGAGTGTGATGGCATAACTGAAGCTCAAAAGGTTAAAGTTTCTAAGGCCACACTAAGAGGGTCTGTACTTAATTGGTGTAAATTTATCCAAGATGAGAGAGATAAGGAAGGAAAGAATCCCATTTCTACATGGAAGGCTATGATTGCAAAAATCAGAGATGCTTATGTTTCTAAGGATTATGGAATCCAATTGCATAAAAGAAGACAAACTCTAAGATAGAAGGACTTAGATGTAAACTCCTATACTAAATAATTTCAGAGATTATGCATGAGGTCTCGAGTTGCATAAGGTGAGAAGGTGAAGGTAGCTAGATACCTTAATGGTCTCAAGTGGACTATACAAGATGAAATGAGTCTCTTGACTCCTAATACTATTAAAAAATGCCGCCAAATTGCAATAAAGGTGTAAGAGAAGTTAAGGAAGAAACAAGATTCAAGCACCACCAGAGGTAGAGGCAAAGGAAGAGACAATAGAGGACAGAGAGGTGGATATGGTGGAAGAAGTTCTGAAACAAAGAGTCAAGGAGAGACCAAGGTTACTGAGCAAAAAGAAGGAAGATCCAATAGAGGTAACTCAAATAGAGGAAGGAACTCTAAAATAGAGGAAGAATCAATAGCCAAAGAAGAGGTAACTATTTTGCAAAAATGAAATGTTATCACTGCAACCAGATAGGAAAACCTACATATAGATGTCCAGAGAAAGGCACTACTTCCCAAGGAAGTGAAAAAAGGGTAAACTATGTTCAAGATGAGACTAGTGTTGGAAGTAAACACCCTAAGATACCCTTAGAGTTAGAGGAAGGTGAGAACTTAATGATGAGGAGGAAACTGATTAAGGAGCCAGTGAAAGAGGAACTTATTCAAAGGAGATCACTATTTAGAGTGAAATGCAAAATGATGGGAAAATTTTGCAGATTCGTCATAGACTCAGGGTCTACTGACAATATAGTGTCAAAGGAGGTAGTCAACAAATTGAAAATGAAGAGAATTCCCCATACCAACCCATACAAAGTCACTTGGTTGAACAAAGGACAATATGTCCTTGTCAATGAACAAGCTTGGGTGGAATTCTTCATTGGGATATACAAAGACAAGGTGTTGTGTGGCATCCTACCTATGGATGCATGTCACCTAATCCTTGGTAGGCCATGGAAATTTGACCGACATTCCATGCATTATGGAGCAAAGAATTCTTATTCTTTCAAGAAGGAAAATGTAACATTTAAAATACAGTCATTCTTAGAGGGTGGAGAGATGAAGTCTACAGGCCCAATTTTGTTATGGTCAATGAGAAGGAGTTCTTAGAAGCCTTAGAAGAAGGAGAGGGAGTTGATTTTGCACTTGTGTTGATTCCAAAAGAAGAAAGTGCAGACAAGGCAGTCAAGAAGACAGAATTGCCTAAGAAAGTGCAAGAGATGTTGCAAAAGTATGAAGGTATTGTGAGTGATGGACAGCCATCAACCCTACCCCCTAAGAGAACTATAAGCCATCAAATAGACTTTATCCCAAGAGCTACCCTTCCTAATAAGGTGACCTATAAAATAACTCCTCAACAAAATGAGGAAATAGCTAAGCAAATCCAAGAGCTCCTAAGCCAAGGTCTCATTAGGAAAAACATTAGTCCTTATGTTGTCCACTATATTAGTACCCAAAAAGGGAGGAACTTGGAGGCTATGTACTGACTCCAGAGCAATAAATTGGATTACCGTTAGATATAGGTTCCCTATCCCTAGGATAGAAGACCTAAGGGACTGTCTAGGAGAAGCCAAATTTTTCACAAAGATTGACTTAAAGAGTGGATACCATAAAATTAGAGTCAATGAAGGGGATGAATGGAAGACAAACTTCAAAACCACAAAAGGTTTGTATGAATGGCTTGTAATTCCATTTGGGTTAGCTAATGCCCAATCTACAATCATGAGGCTCGTGAATGAAGTCCATAAAGACTAAATACGAAAAATTGTGGTAGTGTATCTAGATGATATACTCATCTATATTAAGACCAAAGAAGAACACCTTAGACATCTATAAATAGTTTTTAAGAAGATACATGAGGAGAAGTTGATGATAAATTTGGAAAAGTGTGAATTCATGAAGCAGGAGCTAGTGTATCTTGGGTTTGTGTTATCCCAAGGCAATCTAAATATGGATCCAAGTAAAGTGGAAGCCATTCTCAATTGGCCTACTCCAAGAATATAAATAGAGGTAAGAAGTTTTCATGGATTAGCTCAGTATTATAGGAAGTTCATAAATCAATTCAGTGTAATTTTTGGTCCTATGTTAGATACTATTAAAGGTGGGATGAAAACTAAGTTTGTGTGGAATGAGAAATCTAACCATGGATTTGATTTGTTGAAGAAGAAGATTTATACTCAACCAATCTTGATTTTTCCAAGCTTTGAGAAGTTGTTCATAGTGGAGTATGATGCTAGCAATGTGTCTATTGGTGTTGTCTTGAGACAAGAGGGAAGACCAGTGACTTTCCACAGTGAAAAGCTAAGTGAAGCCAAGAAGAAGTACTCTTCTTATGACCTAGAGATGTATTCTCTAGTCCAAGCACCGAGGAAGTGGAGGCACTACTTTCTTCCAAAGGAATTTCTAGTCTTTTCATACAACTAAGCACTCAGTTTCCTGAATTCACAAGATAATCTCAGTCATAAACATATGAAGTGGGTAGAATACCTCTAGGCCTACACCTTCAATAGTAAGCACAAGAAGGGATTGCAGAGTAAGGTAGCACATTCCTTAAGTAGAAGAGCCCTGATAGTACAAGAGATACACCTGCAAATCATGGGTATTGAGAGCTTCAAAGACCTATATGTAGAAGATGAAGACTTTGTAGACATCTATAAGGTATGTCAAGAATACAAGAATCATTTTCATAGTGAATTCTCTGAATATACTTTGCAGAGTGATCTATTTTTTAAAGGAAGTCAATTATGTTTTCCTAGAGGGTCTATACGAGAAAATATGATTCAAGAGAAGCACAATGGTGTACTTAGTGGGAATTTTGGTGTCAACAAGAGGGTATGTGCAAGATCATGGGGGGCCAAAAAGTGGCGATGTGAAAAAATCCACTTTTCACTCGTCCAAAAGCGCATGAAAATGTTTGTTGACTTTTTAGTAGGCCTGGGTGTCAGTACACCTGGGAAAACCTGACACCAAAGCACAAGCCTAATTAGGTACATGATATTTTTTAGGTACATGATATTTTTGAGTACCTAAAAATATCAGGTACCCAATTTTTTTGGTTACCTAAAAATATCGGGTACCCAATTTTTTTGGGTACCCGAAACCTGTGGCATAAATCAAAACCTGGGAGCCGCTTTGCTCATTTCTCTCATCATTTTGGGTTTGGAAAACGGATAGAAATATCCTATACATAATTTTTTGGGTACCTGATTGCTCCAACAACAAATTCGACTCCACGGTTGATCCGATAAGTGAATTCTTGCTATATCTGGATTAATTTTTTTCATTTTCATGTTAAATGTAGTTTTTTTGGTTAAAATGGGGTTTTGTATTAATTTTTTTAATAATATATGAAATCAATTTGAAATTTATATTTTTATATTATTTAATCAAGCATGGCTGACAACAATGAAGATAATAACCCTCCCCTGCCAAATAATGATCCCCAAAACAATCCAGAACTGCTTCAAAACCCTCAATCTTTAGAGGATTTGATACAAGAGAATTTGAACACTATACGAGGCTTCAAAAACACATATAAGAATATACCTACATTATCTCCTATGCTTTCCACCCTAAATACCATTGTTGAAAACATTGACACCCTTACGCAGC
The DNA here is from genome assembly GCA_018584345.1 of Thuja plicata. Taxonomy (NCBI): domain Eukaryota; kingdom Viridiplantae; phylum Streptophyta; class Pinopsida; order Cupressales; family Cupressaceae; genus Thuja; species Thuja plicata. The sequence continues at coordinate 106,347 of MU223847.1, forward strand.
AACATAATGTTGCTCTTCATTGGCGTGATGATATGCACACCCAATTTGATGATGGGTTTGACCATGATGAGATTGCTGCCCTTAATATAAATAAGGAAGATATAGCCTCCCTTTTTGTTAATCCTAAAAATGGATTAAAATTTGACCCCAAAAAGCCAAAATTATCAATAAAATGGTGCACAAACGAAGTAATGCGCACACACTTTTGGGATCACTGGTGGATGGTTTTTGATAAACCACCCCATAGCAATTTGGAGCTCCTTTTCTATTTCATAAAAAAATTGTATGCTGAGTTTGTGCTAGGTCACAATGTTAATTATTGGAGCATGAGGCCCAACATGGGCGTAGGTGGAGGAGCTCCTCAAACTAGGCCATTTGCCTAGCGCAAAAAGGCCACTACCTTTGTCCCCCCCACTGATGTTGCACCCCCTCCTCCAGTGCAGCATCCTGATATCATTGCAGAGGCTACCTCACATAGTATTAGGGCCATTCACATGTTGAGTGATCAGTTGATCACGCAGACCAGGTCATTGTTGCCTCCTAGTGTGGATGATGCTGGTGCATCGACATCTAGCAGTAGTTCACATGTATGTGTGCCCCATACTTGCATTATGTGTAAGAATTTGTGCCTCAGACCACTTACTGATGCTAATACATATCAGTATGTTATTGATGAGGAGGACACAAGAGACATAGCTACAAAGGTTGAAACACCTCATGGAGCATCTGTGTCTCATGAGAGTGCTGAGGAGGGGTACGCAGAGCCATGGAGTCTTGTTGATATAGTAAGAGTAAACATTATAAATAAATTTGTCACATGACTTATTTAATTTAAAAATAATTTATTTATTTAGATTAGTTTTAATGACTGCATGCACTTATGTATATATATTTGGTCCATT
>MU223847.1:134640-153559 GCA_018584345.1 Thuja plicata
AAATAATTAACTAAAATGAATATAAAACGTAGAATTTACAATAAAAAATGAGAAAAATGCGTGTACCTGATGCTAATAACAATCACAAAGAGGTCGAAAAAGGTTGGAAAGTGCTGACGTCGTAGTGTTCGTCACTGGTTCGCTCCAAGCACCGGGTCCACAAAATCTCGCAAAATGAATAGTGAAAATGACATGACTTGTCGAAAATTTATAAAAATTCCGGCCAAAAATGGCTTCACGTGAAGGGGGTGTTCACGTGAAGCACCATCGTGTGCAACTTCACGCGAAGTTATGGCTTCGCGTGAAGTAGCTTACGTAGGTGCTTCGCGCGAAGCATCTTAACCACTTTGCGCGAAGAGTTCACTTCGCGCGAAGACGTCAAATTTTCTTTTTTGTTTGCAAATATGAAATCCTTCGTCCCAAAAAGTGGGACTCACTATTGTGAGATCACCCTGATGTCAACTTGATATCATCTGTACGGTTATGTATATAATTCCAAATACTTCAGAGAATCAATGGAACAAAGATTATGCTTTCAGCAATGCATAAAAGTCAAGTATTCACTAAGTGACAGATAACACCGACGGAGTGCACACCATCGGTAAAGGAAAAGAAGAAAAGTCACAGTGATACCCGATGAACAGAAGACAGTGTTGCCCGACAAAGAAAAAAAAAATATGCTCAACGAGCTGGGAACAAAGTTGCCCGACGAGTAAAATCCAATATTGCCCAATGGACGGAGATCCCGAAGCTAACTGGAGTCACACCGACAGAACTGGCAGTTGTCACCAATGACTAACTGTAGAGTTGACCGACAAAATAGAGAGTTTAGAAAATGACAAAATATCTAGCTGGCAAGAGCTAAAGATAGACTTAACTGGTTGTTTTCATTGTTTTATTCGAATAGAGTTAAGTGACTGATTTAAAGAAGATTTGTACAGTTGGCATAAAGATAACTATGAGATAAATCAGGAGTTATACTTTAAATCAGATTGGCTGGATTGTTTTTCACGCCAAGAATCAAGAAATGGTGAATATCATGTCTATATAAGAGACAAGCTTAATTCATTTCCACATCACATAAAAGGGGAGTAAATAATAAGAGGATGCTAAAGAGAAACTGATGAAGGATAACTTCATACAGTCCTGATCAATCAAACTGAAGGAGAGCTAAAGAATTCTATAGACACCGATGAACAGTGAAGAACAACATCATAGAGCAGAAAGTGTGGAGCACAAATAATTGAATTGATACATTGATCAGAGAGGTAATGTACTTAAATAGATCTGAAAATATACAATTCAAGTTGCATTAGAAACAGGTCATTATATTTCATTTTAACCATTGAAGCATCAAGTCTCTTAACAGAGTAGGACTTAACAGTCTTCTATATATTGAGGTACATCCCAAGGAGTGCCAAAAAGGTTGATTCATGAAAGTAGCATTGGACTTGCCAAATACCTATTGACAGTCTACGAAGAAGACTGATTCAAGGATGGTAGCAAGATTTGCCTAAAGCCTATTGACAGTCTAAGAAGGAGGCTGATTCAAGGATGGTAGCAAATAGATACCCGATACTAAGTGACAACCTCTATGTATAAAATCCTCTAACAAGGTCACACCTAACAATGTGTTTGTAACCTTTAACAGGGTTGGCTCCTAACAGGGCTCACTTTAGAAAAGTAAAAATTTGGGGTACCGGTCCCAGTGGTTTTTTCCCTTAACAGGGTTTCCACGTTAAAATCCATGTGTTATGTGTTTATGGTTCATTACTTTACTATTTTACATTTCACATATGTATTTCTGGATTGATCGGTATAATCTGCATATTTACTGAGTGTCGGTAAATAGTTATACTGCTTATCGGTAATCAAGGAGAACAAGGTCAGAAAAGGAAAACTGACAGACAGTTAAATCATTATTAGTATTTCATGGCATGCATCTTGTAGGGACTTAATAATCTGATATTTATTGATTGGTGGTTAAGTTTAAAGATAATTTTTTGAAGCCACTGATTCACCCCCCCGCCCCNCCCCCCCCCCCCCCCCCCCCCCCCCCCTCTTAGTTATTACTAACAAGACTAACTCTTGGAGTTGAGTTAGGGTAGTCTTAGGCCAGAAGAGAAAAGACTATCAAGGTCCTAGAAGTGAGTTTAGGATATAGGGAAGGCTAGGACAAGTAGAGTCCTAGATAAGGGATTGTGCAAACACACCTTGGAGCACCTCTATCAAGACTATTGTATATATATGAGCAGAAAATGTGATGTAATCAATCTGCAATGACTGAATAAAGATCGAAGCCCTACTCTCTGGTGGATGCAGCCAAATTGGAAAAGCACATTAAATCTTGTATCTCTAATTGTGTATGATTTTTGGTTTCCAATTTGTATATTATTTTAACAGGCTAGCCATCATAATATTTAATGACCTCTTCTCTTTTCACCATTTGGTAATCTATTCAATATTTTATAAATCTTAACCATCATCACATTTTCAATTCATGGAGCCTTTCTTTTTGTTACATTCTCTTTATAGAGATGCAAATTTTCATACACCTATCCACAGAAGTGAAATGAATAGTATTTTAAACTCTATATGAAATCAGATTAAATTGTTAACTTAGAACTTGGTATGGGTCACATAGAATATGATATGGCATCATGCTTTATTTTTTATTTTTGGGAGGATTACTCTTTCCATTGTGGTAATGGTGTGACACAATTACATTTAGTTTGAACAATTTTAATTCGTAATAATACTTTAAAAAATGCAAATCATAGGCACTTAAGATTTTATATATATGTCATAACATCATATAAGATTTTACCATCTTACTAACAAAAATTTAGTTACAGTCCTTTTATACAAACATTTTCATCATTAATTATTTATATAAAACTATTATTTAATTAGATAACTTACATCTTTTACCAAACTATTTTATTTGTTTAACTTCCACATTTTCAATTTATAAAATATTTATATTATTTACTTAATATCTTTTCCTTTAATCATCTCAAAAAAACAATAATTAAACTAAATATATTTTCCTACTAATAAATTATTTATGATTATTTCTTTCACTACCATAATCTAAGTTCTTAATTTTCTTGAACAAACTAAATTAAAATTGAAGATAGTAAGTGTTAGAGATATAATAGTGGCACTAACTTTTTCTAGTAGAATAATCATGTTCTAAGTGAGATTTGATTTGTGATACTTATTTGTTTGCCAATATCAATAATAAGAAAATTATGATAGTGCTACAAAGTAGTTTTCAATTTCTTATATCAGAATTGAAGTTGAAATAGTTTTTTTATTTTAATACTATTTGGAAATTGACTTAACAATAAATTAATACTAGGGTAGAGGAGAAGACAAAATAGGGTCCTGGTAAGAGGACTAGGGTCGGTGTTAAGAAGAACTAGGAAAATGATATGTCGACTGATCTCTAGAAGATCAAGGATTTTGCTGCTAAGATGGAGCTCCTCGAGGCCAAGGTAGACAACCTGATGGTGGACATATCTTGAATGTGTCCCCTGGTTCTTTTCGCTCTCCCTATGCTATTTTCTTTTTAGAAGCTTAGTTTGTTTGTTTTTTTGGCCCTGTGGTGGCCTGTTCCGTGTTTTGGCTCTGTTACTTTTTGTCTGGGCATACTTTTCATTATCTTACTTTGTTTCGGGTTTCAGGAACCTTGTAAAACGTGTTTTACTTAATCAAAAACAATAAATTAATACTATAAAATCAAATTTTTTTGATAAAGATAAATGAAGTTTTGAAAGTGCTCAAAATATTCTACATTAAAAATGGAAGCACAAGCATACAAAAAAAAATTAGCACTAAACATAATAAGAAAGCACCAATCAGTACAATCATCTTACAGTAAAGAGAAAACTAACAAAACAACACCATACAATGAAATTTTAATCTAAACTATGAAGTAAGTATAAATAAATTCTTAAAAAGTACATTTTATCATGAACTAGAATTTTGTTCAAAGATTAGATTGTGTGTGAGACATTCACTCTACTCATATTCATGAAATAAAGTAGCTCATTTACAAAATCCATTGGATTTTCTCCTTTTAAAATAATGAATGTGCACCATGCCTATTTCTAGATACATGGAAGTCAAATCCAGTATTGAATTTTATAAAGTGGAGATAGTAATCAAAATATAAAGAATGTTTATCTATCATGGAAGACGCATTACACATTAAATAGGGAAATGAAATTTCTATAGATAGGAAGGATAACACATCTGTAGAGGTTGACTTCCTTTTACAGATTTTTCAGTCATGAAGAATCAAGATGATATATTTAGTTGAAAACACTAGCATAGAGGAGAAACTTGTAAAGAGCTCTAAGATTGCATTGTGAATTATCTAATGAATATAGTTATACTACATCATAAATATCAATTAACTATTGTTCGGAGTTATCTCCACCATTAATGATGGATACTTGAAATAGTGAGCACACATGAATAATGTGCATGACATTGAGTAGTTGGTCTGTACTGGGCGACTAAGATGAGTGGCTGGTCTGTACCAACCAAGTTTGGCTGATAATTAATTTAGACTGTCTAACAATTTTCCTCTCCTCAATATAATACTTTCAACAAGATTGAGGTAGAATATTTGAATTATCCCTTTTTACTCTATTGATTATGGTTATTTTTCTTATAAATAGTTGTGGTTTGTTATGATGCATTTTATTTTATAGTAGAAGATCATTTGGAGCTTGTGTGAATTCATATGTCGGGATTTTGGGAAAATAGGTTTTCTGTGGGGATATTCTGCCAAAATTTGTATAGAGTGATGAAATGTGGATTAAAATACATTTTTTTGTATGTTTTTCAATGTAGGATCATTGAGTTCTTTCTGATTTTTCGTTCTTGGAGTTTAAAAATTTAATCTTTTTGGTGGCCTTTAATGGTGTCATTGTTTTGGACTATTTTTATGTCCATTTTATGATTGGTTTAAGAAGTGGTTTTGATGATTGCATATGTTGTTGAAATATGGACTATATAGAGAGGAAAAATATTATGGACCGACGTGAGTCTACTTGTATAGCTATGACAAATTCAATAATTGATATTACATGATTAGTGTCAACTACAATATGCCATTGGATGGGATATTATTTTGAGGTCATCTTTGGATAAAAAATACTTTTCTTGATGTCTTGTAAGCCCTCCATTTAATGATAGGTATTATTATGTGACATTCCCATATATTTAGTGTACGATCTTACTAAGTTGTGTGCTTTGTGTAAGCCCATGCATGCAGTGTTTAGTCAATGCCCACACATATAGCAAGTGGACTTACAAATTTAAAGGCTCATTTTCTTTCCAACATGGGGTGATCAGACTTTCTATTGGAATATGATCACCCATGTAGTAGTTGGACTTGCAGGAATGGAGGTTAAAATGTGTTCAGTCTAGTTGCCTACTTTGAGGTGTTGGTCTTGTTGAGATACAAGCCCACTTATCAGGTGATTGGTCTTATGGGAAAGAAGTATTGTTTGTTAAATGATTTTTAGAACCTTTTAAGGATTGGGGAAAAGTCATACTCACTTTCTTGGTCTTGGTCTTGATTGATTAAGGTCTTAGTGTATGAGTAAGTGAGGTTTGCACAAGGGTAGCCACCCTTGCTCAGATTTGTGTCTAGAGTGACCCTTCCTTTGCATTGTTATTCCAATTAGTTTCTCAGCATGTCTCTTATAATTATTTGGTTGTGTATACATTGGTTCAGAATGGGTAAGGTTTGTATCCCCATTGTGTGTGTGTGTGTGTGTGTGTGTGTGTGTGTGTGTGTGTGTGTGGGTGTGTGATTGCATTGTTTCTTGAGCCACATTATTATCTCTATGAGGGTAATGGGGTGGGCCTAAGGGTACCACATGGTCGAGTATCATGACAAGCCATTATTGGGGATGAGAGAAAAAGTATATGAGCAATCCCACTATATGATTTTTATAAACCCATGTTATTCACAGTGATTTAGTGGTGGACTTATATTAATCTTATGTATTAAAAATTAGTTTAGTATTCATGGTTCCTTATATTATGAAAATTGTTATTGAGTTGTATTCATATTATTTCTAACCTTGTGGAGTGTATTTGACTTTTATTTTATGTATTGGGTACTCCTTGATGTGGAGGTTTCCTTTATTTTGTAGTACATTGGTATCAGCGTCAATTTTTATGCAATTTGTGACTTTTTAGATAATTTTGAAAATAAATTTATTGCCCCTATGCATACACCCTATATTTGTACACATATCTCTTATGTTTCTACACATATACATCCTATTCCTACACATTTGTGATTGTAGAAATATGCATTTATGTTAGTTTGATGCTTTGCAAGGTTTGGGTGAATTAAGGTGAGAGTTTTTGGATACCCTTTATCCTTGTGTTCATTTTGATGCATTAACTTTTCATATTCAGTCCATGTATGATCTAATTTTAGCTCATATTTTGTTTGGGTTTAAAAATGAACCTAGTATATTGAGTTTTGAGGATGGACTTAGCCTCATGAAAAGTTGAACATGGACGATTATTTGGTACCATCTAGTGAGGTTCATAGGATGTGGTCTAGACTCTCACGAGGTGCCTTGTAGAATGTAAACACCCATTCAATTCTTAAGTTTGGGGTTGTCATGGAACCCTTGGAAGTTCTTGTGAGACTTCTACTTGTGCACAAATGTTGACGATTGTTGTTATGCCTCATTATTACTTGTGAAATATTCTCTTGATGTAGTATTATTTTGATGATTATTTTATTGTAAAATATAAGATTTATTGAGGCATTTTCTAACCTTCATTCTAAGGGTTTCTTGGTGGGCATTAAAAGAGTTTGCACCTAGATACACCTTCCCACCATCAAACTCTTTGTACTATGAAAAGAAACCTCTATGAGAGGTCATGTGAAAAGAGGCACCTAAATTTGTCAGCCACACATCTTTTGATGCATGCGTTAACAGGGTTGAGACAAAAAGAATTTACATCATCTTGACAAGATTTATAAGAGTTAGAATTAGAGAAATCATTTTCATCTTTTTTTCTTCTCCTCCTTACACTCTTCTTAAAGATGACCAAGCTTATCATATTTTCAACATTTTACCTTGGAATTTTTATGAGGAGACTTAGATATCCCTCAAGACTTGGATTTACCCTTTATATGCTTATTATTTCCTTTCTCCATCATTCTACCATGAGAAAATAGGACCTCCTTAGCCATCTCAGAAAAATTCCTTCACATCTCTTCAAATAACAATAAACCAACCACATTCTTCATCCTAAGAGTGGTTGTTTTTCTTCCAATGACCATCACAAGGTGATCCCACAAGTTTTATAAACAATATAATAAAAGTATACATTTATCCTAATCATCAATCTTATCACCAATAACATTCAATTGAGAAACTAGCATACTAAATGCATTCATGTAATCTGGAATAGAGAAAAGTTCCTCTGGCCTTAGAGAATATAGCTTCTTTATAAGGAATAAATTATTTACCAATTATTTCATTTGATAAATATCACATAGATTTTTCCAATTTGTAGTTGTAGTCTTCTCCTCATGAACATTCAAGAGCGCTAAATCAACCAAATAGAGTCTTATCAAACCCTTAACTTTCTGATCCATTGTATCTCATAAATATTGTGCAGTAGTTTGGGGTTTCATCAAAGAAACTAAGCCCATTTGGGTACTGGAATACCATATCCTGGATATGGTCAATTCAGGAAAGATGCTTATCCTCAAAATGAAATATGGAATATGGGTTGACCCATTTGGTTCACCTGGAAGATGAATGAGAAGATGCATAAGGAATTTTAATTCTTTATTTTTTAATTTATTTGAATATAGTGTGTATATATACACACATGCACACATGTATATATATACATACATACATGTGTGTATATATACACATGTATATATGCATGTGTGTATATATACACACATGTGTATATGTGTATACATGTGTGTATATACACACATGTATACACATATACACACATGTGTTTGTATACACACATTTATGTACATATACACATACACACATATATGTGTGTGTGTATACATACATGTGTGTATATACACATACAAGTGTGTATCCATGTATACACATATACATACATGTGTATATATATACACACATGTGTGTATACACATATACACATGTGTGTATATACACACATACATATGTGTATATATACACACCATACATATACACATACAAGTGTGTATCCATGTATACACATATACACACATGTGTGTGTATATACACACATACACACATGTGTGTGTATACACACATTTGTGTATATATACACACATATGCACACATGTGTATATACACATACATGTGTGTATATATACACATGTGAGTATATATACACATGTATATGTATATATATACAAACATGTATATATACACATGTATATATATACACACATGTATATATGCTTGCATGTGTATATATATACACAAGTGTATATACACATATGCATATATACACATATGTATATATACACACATGTATATAAATACATACTTATAGCAATATAATATATATCTTTATAGTCGCGGATCCAACAAAATATTAAATTTGCTTTTGTAAAAATTGGAATTGCAATTGAAATTCTAATTCCACCTATTTAGGTGGAAGATGGTATTCCCATTTTGGCCCCAAAATGAGAATTTCATAATTCCAATTCCATTTTTATTCATGGACCCAAACATGGAATTTGGCATTATCTGGAATTAGATAATGCCAATTCCAGTCATATTCTAGGAAACAAACGGGCCCATATATCTATATATACAAGAATGTCCTCCATTTTGAGTTTGCACAACTCAAAATTGTTGTCATTAAATTTATCCATCTCTATTTTGTTGGATGTTATTTCCCTATCAAACCTACAAAAATGTTATGAAATATTTTTCTACACAACTCTCACTAAAACTAGATCAGCACAAGAAACCCTTCTACCAAATAATAATAACAAAGTTTGGTAGGCTCTAATATTAATTTAAAGGAATCCAACTATGAAATAAATTCTTCTAAATACAAAATATAATAGGAGAGATGATAAAAAAAAATTATTACAAACCCTTAAACTATTGAAAATTAGATAAACACATGCAAAATAATATTTAAGAAAGTAAACTCAAATACCAGTTATATGTGGGAAAATCCTTTTTAGAAAAACCCATACTCCAAAAGCTAGATTTGATTTTAGTATCAATAACAACAACTATTACAATACAATGCCTAGAGCCAATGTTCTTCGGGAGTAAAAGAAACAGTAGAAAATTCTAAAATAAGTCTAGCACGAAACGGTTTTTACAAGAAATCCAACCTATGATTAAAATTAGAATAAGAATCCACATATTTATATAGCTCAACACAAGCAGAAAGTGCACAATGTTTCCAAAATTGACTCATAAGCAACAACTTGATAAATATCGTGACACATTGCACATAGCAATTTCCAATGCAACAAAGCATAAATCATCCACAACATTCACCTTTCCATAGGAAATACCTACCTCACACTACTTGGTAAAAGTGAACTCCAATAAATATCAATTGTCAGATATTAAACCTCGTCAAGGCTTCCACCCAATTGGTAACCATCATAATCATAATATAATTTTATCATAGTTCTAACATAGCAACCTATGAAACTAGCTCCCAAATTTTAGGACTTCCAAAGTGGTTGCAATCAAATAAATAATTAAATTAGCATGTTAGTACTTTATAGTTGATACACCTTAATCTTGATAGTAGAAGTGTAACAAATGATTCAGACTAAATATGTGTGAAATTTAATCACTTAAAAATAGAGATGCAAAAGCTTTGTAAATTATTGATAAGCATATGAGGATTTATAAGCCATCACATCACATCATTGGTTCAGTATAGAAAATAAATAGAAACAAATATTTTATTTGCAAGCCCTTAACATGATTGTTGATGATTCATGGGCTTTTAAACCTCTATGCTTGAAGTTGAACTAGTACTATTTCAAATAGTGAAGGGTATGAACAGTTTTCTTAAGAATAGATAAACGAGCAAGGTTAACATTTAATCACTATTATAGATTGAAGAAATCAACAAAATCTATTGTATGAAAAATTGGTGATGGAAATTCACACTTATATAGGAACATTAAAATTATATAATTTGTATTTTATTAAGGCTAAAACCGGTTTTGAAGGAACTCAAAATAATTAAAGCTCATCACCAAGAAACAGACAAAAAAAACAAAGGACAATGAAACAGACAAAACAAGACTGACCCAACCACCCCCAGGAAAAATCCAACAAAATGCCAGCATAAAACACAGAACATAGAACCCAACCAAAGATTAACCCAAACTTTTCAAAGTCTCCACAGCCTCCTCTTCAAGATGGTTCATTCTCTAAGCCACGTTCTTAAGACCCACAATGTTCGGGGGCAAGTTGGAATTCTTCTTCTTTGTGCTAGCCCTAGTCCTCTTTCTTGGACCCGTAGTCTCCCCGGCACCAGTGTCCTTCTCCTTCATCTCATCCAGATCAACCATGACCCTTTACTGTTACATGTTCTCTAGCCTAGCAACAAGAGTATTCATATTCTCGGTTGAGGACTTAACCACATTTTAGCTATAGTCCAAGATCTTATGCAAGGTGGATTTACATTTACTAACCCTCTGGCTTAATTCTGCAAGCTTCTTATCAAATAGATTCCTAGTCTTCTCAATAGCCTCAAAATTCTTGGAAAGGCAGTCAATCATCACTTAATTCCCATTTTGGATCCATATAGTACACATAGTCGAGTCACTAGAGAAATTACTCACACCATCCAAAGGGATCATAATAGTAATCGTCGGCACCTTAGTCGGGTTTCCCTCTTTGGACTGTGTTTCTTCAAACTTATATGAGATGGAATGATGCTTAAGGTGAAATATTTTAATCTCATGGAAGACCCATCTTATCACTCTAAAGAGGTAAACAAATCTAACCTTCACCATCTCGAGAACACCACACACCTCCTCCATCTTCAGCACAAATTCTTCAGAGTCCAGATCAACAGAAGCCGAACATGGGGTTTCCACATCATCCTGGGTGGGTAGGGAATTCATAGAACCAACAGGACAGGGAGGGACTCATCATCCAGGGAGTTTTCATAGTCAACAAGAATCAACACTTCCTCTTTATCCTTCTCCAAAGGCATAATATCTTCCTGATGGGGAGGGCTTTTCTCCATAGAAGTAGAAATAGGGGCTTCCATAGACTTGACTGAAGGTGAAGGGATAGCAACATTATCCTTAGTAGAAATGGCATTATTGAACTTAGCAGCAGGCTAAGGGGTAGCAGCAGAGCTCTTTCCCTATCTTGGCCTCATAGGCTTCCAAACATCCTCAACTAGACCCTTACTTTTACTCGACCCTGCAAACTCTTTCCCAAGGGGAATTTTGGGTTTCTTTGGCAGCGGGGAGGAGCATCTTCCTCATCATCTTTTGTATCCCATCCATCTTCCTCCAAGCTCTCACTTTCCTTTTCCTCCACAAAAATAAAAGGAACCCTAGAAAGAATAGCAGAGGCCCTACACCTAAAATTCTCATAGATGAGTAATATAAGCCCTTGGTGCAAGACATGGATTTTACTAGGGTTCTCCTTATGATCCAAAATACTGGCATTAAGAGAAGATGAAAAATAAAATGGAAAGGAATTGCAAATCTTGTGTTTTAAATTTTTTAACATTATTAGATGATAGCTATACACTCTAGTGAACCTCCCATCCAGAGAAATATTCCATGATGGGCTTCAGAAAATCTCTCCATATCTTGTTAACCTACTCAGGCGAGAAGTAGGAATTAGTACCCTTCACCAATTTATTATTCTCCTACTTGGAATTTGGGAACTTCTTTGTGGCTTCCTCAGACATCTTCATGTCCCGATAAAACTTAATCCCATCCAATGATAGACCAGTAACCTCCACCGCAAGGGCTTCATCAACAACCACAGTCCTACCAATAAGATTGAGTATGCCATTGTCTCACTCTTGCACAAATATTTTTGTGACCTTCTTGTAAAATCCATGAAGTCTCTCCAAGTAGGGAATGACTTCACCCTTCCTCAAATGGTACTATATACTGGAATTATTCTTCCAGGCCTCATAACTCGTTCGTTCAACCCGCCTTCAATCACTACCCATTTTCTCAAACAGCTCAACACTATCGTTCGTAGAGTAGATATTTTCAAAATGATACAGATGACACCAAAAAATAAGACCATCGAGCCAAATTAAATAAAAATCCACCCAAAAAGTGTGTGGGGGAGAATTACAATTAATAATGTGCTTATCTTTCGAATGATCAACCCACCTGGCAATGATTTCACAATTAATATGTGTCGACATAATGATTAAATGTCATCTTTCCATATTTACCATGATGTTTTTCATAACAAAGGAGATATTTAATATTTGTTTCCAAATTATCCTCCCTATAACATATTTTGATGTCCTTAGATTTAACCCCTAGGTTAGCAAGGCCACCAGCCACTCCATTGATTTCCCTATAAGCATGAGTAATGTGGATTTTTTCAAAGGTTTTAATTATGAATTGAGGATCTTATGATATTGTCAATGGTCCATGAAGTCCTATCCTCATCCTTCAAACATCTTATTATGTTGTTGGAATCTCCCTCGATCCAAACTTTTTTGCAGTTGAGGTTGCTAGCAATCAACAAAGTTTTGTTGTAATTTTTTGTTTCCATTCATTTTCATCAAAAGAGAATTTTTAAAGTCGATTTGACTCATGTACAATTGGAAACACGAGTCTGCAAATAAAGGTCAGATCTAAAGTTTATTCTTTTTTGATTATCATTAACTTTTGTCCAGTACTAGATTTTTTAGATAGGCTAGTTAATCAATTTAATTATTTCTAAAAGAAATTTTCTCTATAATACAAAATTAAAAGAAAACCTGGAAATGTAGATTTTTAGAAAGTAGACATATAATAGTTCTTCAACTTGAAAAAAATCATATATGGCTACTTTTACATTAGAATTAAAAAAAATTGGATCAAAAAATAGGGGTGGTTATGACATAAGATGACTCTTCTTTCCATTAGATGCAATCACCAAAATTTGAGGCCCGTGTATGTTTTTTATGAAGTAATTCATCAACCATCTTTTACATTATTTTTGGATCGACCCATTCTATCATTGGCTATAATCCTCCTTTTAAATTCCACACTTCATTGTAGAATTGTGTATTTCATATGCTTTATATACCTTGGACAGTTATGTTGCATTGTATATGGGTACCTAACATGGCCTAGCTTTCGAGATCCATCTTGCATCTTGCTCATATTGCACAACAATCTTCTCCCTAAGTTGCGCTTAAGGGGAGTGTTAGAGTAAATTATTATTTATTTGTGTGTAGTTTAAGTATCCCTAGGCATTATTTTCATTTTATAGGTGCATAGGTATTTTTATTGAGGTAGTTATAAATAGTTTTCAATAGCTATTTCTGACCTACATTATTTTTTTTGCTGGGTGGTTGAGTTTTACTATTCTGGCCTACTCTTGCATATGATTGAACCACATGTAATTGGTGTGTGCTCTCATCTTGTATTGTCTTTCTCATATAAGTAGGCTTATGTACATGCTATATAATCATCTCAATCTCAATGCATTCGTCCATTGGTGAAATATTATTTTTCTCCATTGTAAAGATTTACAGCTATTTGTAGGTCTAGCAAGGTTGATCATTCCCACAAAAAAAACATATATGCTTTTGAACCTCGAAAGTGGTATGTCAATGTTTACAAACTAGCTTCAAACATGATCCATATTCGAATTGTACAATATCAAAGTAATTGACAACATTATGCTCATCATATCTTCTTATGAAGAAATAAAGTCAGCGATATTAGCAATAATATTTTTAATGTTTTGATTTCAGTTTTTCCTAACTGTGTGACTTATTGTTCTTGGAATTTCATAATATATTGGTTCTTATACTATATAATTTTTACATTTGACACAACCAAATGCTTCCATTAATTGAAAATACCAACAAGCTAGGATACCAACCATATATGATAACATGATGTTTGATATAATTACTAATTATACAAGAAAAATATGTTTAAAACGCATCCACTAATCTTATTCTTGAACATGTTATATAGAACTTTACGTCTTATCCAAACAATAGTAACTACAAGAAAAATGAATCACAATTTAAAATCATTGAAAGATATTTTCTGCACATAACTTCTTAGTTATGTACAAAAATTTTTGAAAGCTATGTTGATACAAGGTGCCTATCAAAATTACATCCAGTGTGAATTTATTTTCAATTATGCTTTCATGAGCATTCATCCCTCTTACCAATCGTCCATTTAAGCATAAACATGGCAGGCGATGTTGAAATTTTAATTAAAATTTTATAAAATATTTTCAGCAAATCCATTTTTAGCAGTAACTTGTAAACATGACAGTTCCTAAGGCCACATTACATCATCCATTTTGTCAAATAATTCACATGCCTTTTTAAGGCTTTCATATATTTACATATAGGTTACCCTAAATGCGTGAAGAGATACACACCTCAACCCAACTATTCCGACACCGAAAACTACCCAGGCATCCATAATGCAAAATGATAATTCATGCAGAAGAACGTGAACTTAACCGAAAAGAAGGCAGCACAATGCACATGAACTTTTTTATCAGAAGCCTTAAGAATATAGACGCCAACACACACAAGCATTAATCCATCTAAATTAATTTTTTTTAACTATAAGAGAGGATAAGTGAGTTAAAACCCATTTTGGAAAAGAAATTGTGAAAGAGGAGGATGTTGAAGATTTTCTACTATGGGTGCCCAAATCTGCTTTTGTGTGGGTTGAAGACTTTTAGAATGATGATCATTCATGCCTCTTTCTACCAAATCATACATATCCATTCGCCTTTCCTCTTTTATCTGCTATCTTCTCACCTGCCTTTGTGAATAAGTACTTTCTCCAAATTTGCCTATCTCATTTAACTAGAAGTTTCTACACCCTTTTTAATGATCCTTGCATCCCACAGGACCACGTTTCTTTGATATATTTTGTCCATCTTTTTCCTCTCACATTTTCTTCCTCCTTTGTATTTTAATCAACTTTCTGTAATGTGAATGCTATCGATTCCCCACTGTGCCTCTGTCATGAGCCAAAACACCATTTTCATTTCCAATAATGCCATGCCCCACATGATGATGAGAATTGTGGTGCAACTGATGGCTCTCATTCTTTTCTTATTCCTTATCCCAAGCCTTACAACTCCTGCTTTTCCCTTTCCCTTGTAATTCACACTTTTTTTTCGCCTGTCCTCCTGAACAAACCTCCCACATTTACCTTCATTGAAATATTTCTCTCTTTTAAGAGGTTTTCGTTATAGCACACAATCAGGAGAGCACAGTCGGAGGTTGGAAATTCTGTAATTATTGTTTTTACCTGGCCTTGCATCTGCTAATCATGGACGTCCACACTCTCACGTGGTGCCCATAGTAGCACCACCCCACCTTGTCCCTTGCATGCACGTTTTATGGGAACACTAAAAAAAAGGATAATATGTGTAATGAGTAGCCTCTGCATCATAATTGAAGTAGGCATAAAATGAATTATTAACACAACTCAGTAAGGAAATTCTACATGTATGTTAAGTGATAGGGTAATAAGCCATCCAATGTGACAGCAATAAAGTTGTAACGCACTTCATGTATAGCCATATCATGTGGTCGAGATTCATTTATGACGCATTGATTCAATTTTATATAAAATAAGTCATAATTTGACATCTTAATATATTCAATCAGTTCAAAAAAAAATAATGCAGAGAAATTAAATGAAGTTGAATAGTAGGTAAAGCTATAAGAACACATATTATGTAAAGTTACATAAGTATTTTGAGTTCATAAAAGCATAGTAATTTGTGTCTTATTATTTACACACTCGAAAAAATGCTAGGTTTCATCTAAAATTGTAAGTAGGGTTAGATCAAAAGTCCCTTAACCTTCACACCCCTATCAAAATTGTGACAAAAGTCTTCATTTTGCATCATACTTTTGAGGGTTTAAGAAAATCACCCAGAAATGAAATTTTATGTGTGTAGCCTTATAAATTATATTTTCAAAAATCACAAGTCCTATTAACCTTTTTAGAAAATATTTATACTTTAAATATAATAATCAATAAAAATTCACCACATAATATAACAAACTATGCTAATGAGTGTTAGAAAATATATAAATATGGAGATTGATATAGATATGGATATAAGTATAGGTATAAGTATAGATATAGATATAGTTTTTAACATATGTAATTTGGTTCAAATATCTTTATATAAATATACAATTTTGTATAATGCATGTATGTTTGTGTGTATATATAGACACACAAACATACACAAAGAGTTCAAATTGCCTTTCTTTCTCTCTCTAATTCTCTAATTTCTCAAAGTGCTTAGAACAATTAGATTATCAAGCAACAATAACGAAAATACAAAGTCCAAAGGTATTAATTTACCAAGAAAGATACAAAGGTTAGTGGAAGGGTAAAAACCTTCATAAAATAGGAAATTCTATGTGCTTGTACATAGAATTTGTACAAGCATATACAAATTTGTATTAATTTAACAACTAAAACATACAAACAGTAAACCTACATGACACAGAGAACTATCTTGCTTTTTAAAAATTTGCAACTTTGTTTGATAGGATGATTGCTTCTGCATCTCACATCCTATTCTAGAGGTTATGTCAGTGTTTGTGTTCACAGCTTCTCCAAATGGACATTCACAACCATTAGAAGAGATGAAGATATAGCATAGCGAATAAAATAGGAGCATAATACTTATGGCTTTAAGGTTATACAAAGGTCTATAATGTCATGATCAAAGTAGATGAGGAGCAGAAACTCCAGTAAAATAAGCAGGAGGAAATAGGAACTGACCACAATGAGCAGAGGAAAATGTATTATGAAGAATAGCCATTCATGACATTTTCCCTCTAGAAGAGTTGCCTAGTAAGGTGCACATGTAGAAAACACATCAAGGGAAAGATGTTTCGAGAGGGATGCATATGCAAGATGTGCAAGCGCACATGAAGCTAGCTAGTTGAACATTTTTTTCCAAAGTTGTTAATTGGAAAACCAAATAAACCAATAGCTAAAATATAAATGGTCAATCAGAAAATAGGAAAGCACAACAAAAAAAAGTAATTTATACAATGTAATTATTATAGACCATAGGTTAAAAGTGTTTGACAAAATTTTCAAACATGGATTAATTGTTGAATAGCAATATGGAAACATTAGTCTCTATCTATACATACATAGATCTAATAATGAATGTGCACCATGCCAATTTATAGATATCTGAAATCCAAATACAGTATTAAAATTTAAAAAGTGAAGATAGTATTCAAAATCGAGAGAATGTTTATCTATATGGAAGAAGCATCACACATACGATGGGGAAAGGAAATTTCTAGAGATGAAGGATAACACATCTGTAGAAGTTGTGAATGTAACTTCCTTCTGCAAATTTGTTGACCATCAATATAAGACTTCAACATGAGATTGTCTATGATGAGAGAAAGTATGCTTCTTTTGATGTTATTCTCTCTCTTTCCAGGAGTTAATGGAGCCTTTAAACACACATACAAGGGAACAAAGTAAAGATAGTGTTCAAAATAGAGAAAATGTTTATCTATCATGGAAGAAGCATCACATATACGATGGGGAAAGATAATTTCTTATGAGAGTGAGCAAGGATAATACATATGTAAATATTGTGAATGTAACATTCTTTTAATAGATTTATTGGCCATGAAGAATCAAGATGATGTGCTTCTCTTCTCAATATAAGACTTTAGCATGAGATTGTCTATAATGAGAGAAATTGGTATCAAGATGATGTTCTTCTCTCCTCAATATAAGACTTTAGCATGAGATTGTCTATAATATGAAAAAAATTGGTATGTTATTCTCTCTCTTTCAGACAATTAACAATCTTTAACTACACATACAAGGGTAGCAAAGTTATGGGCTTTTCTATAACACTCATGTGTATCCCATGGCCTAGACATGTTATGGGACAGAAAAAACATTACTAGAAACAACAAAATACCAAGGAAAAAAAACTAGCAAAACAACATCATAGAATTAAATATTAATCTGAACTACGACTGAAGTATAGATAAATTCTTAAAAAGTACATTTTAACATTAATAGATTTATTGTAAAGATTAGATTGTGTGTGAGACATTCACTCTGCTCATATTCATGAACTAAAGTAGCTCATTTACAAAATCCATTGTATTTTCTCCTTTTAAAATAATGAATGTGCACCATGCCAGTTTCTAGATACATGAAAGTCAAATCCGGTAATAAACTTTATGAAGTAAAGATAGTTTTCAAAATAGAAAGAGTGTATATCTATTAGGGCCCGTTTGGCGCAAGGAATTAAACTGGAATAAACTGGAATAAGCATTAGTTAATGTTAGAATAAATTTATTCTCTATTTGTGGGCATTTTCCTTATTCTCGAATTAGAAAACTTATCCCCATTTTGGGGCTTATTCCAACATAAGTTAATTCTAAAAAAAAGCTAGAATTCATTTCTTATTCGAGAATAAGCTTTTTATGGATTCAAATTTATTTTATTTTATTAATTTTGACTTTTTTTATAAAAAAATTTTAAAATCTTTTTTTTTAATGTGGGTATGTATATATATACACGTGTATATATACACATGTGTGTATACACACAAATGTGTATATACACACATGTATATACACACATGTATATACACATTTGTGTGTACGTGTATATACACACATGTGTGTATACACACAAATGTGT
>MU223847.1:208574-223159 GCA_018584345.1 Thuja plicata
CGATTGATCAGCTCTTCAGACACATGTCTTCTCTACCTGATCATGCACTTCAGTGGGGGTTCCAGCAGTTTCTTCTGACAGAGTTTTCAGACATGCTTCAGAGATGCTTCTTGCTCTATTCTTTTCTTCTTTATGTTTTGGGTACCTGATCAGGCCTAGTTGTCGGGACCCTTCTTTCCTGCTTTCTACAGTAGTTTAGCAGTTTTGCTTCTCCCTAAGTTACACTTAAGGGGGGGTGTTAGAGTAATTTAGCAATTGCTCTTTAGTGCTTAAGTTTCACTTAGGCAGTTTCAGTTAGTCTTAGGAAAGTTTCTATTTCCTAGCAGTTGCCCGTTTAGGGTTTCGACATCCTTTATAAGGATTGTCTGTTTTGTATTTCTTAAGGAGTTTGTAAATCATTTATTGTTGAATATAGAATATCATTTCTGTCAACATGGTTTTTCATTCTCTGGCCTATCGGCCGCCATAGCTTCGGATCCTTCTCTCTTCTGTCTGTTTCATTCTGTTTTTGTAATGGTCTTGCATGCAGGTGATCTTGGTTGCATTGCGTATCAGCAATCTCAACAATTCAAAGCGCTTGTCATGACCCCAAACCACTCACTCGGAAGGCTAAACAAGTCTAAAATGGAAGTGCTTCCATTTTCTAACTATACAGAACCAACCAACAACTGGTTATTGTTAAGAGATTCCAGGCACTTTATTGCCTATCATTTATTATAGAGAAACTCTAAACATTCTTCAAAAGACACCCCTTTGACCATAGCTAAGGAACTAGCAGCAACATCCACCTAATTGGAAGAGTTGAGAAATTGGACCATTTATTTTGTTCTTTTTTGTTCCGATTAAAGGAGGCCTATAGTGGTCATTATTTGTCTTTGGTTGAGCTATTAATACATTTGTATTTATTTTGGTTGGTGTATAAGAGATTCTATTCATAGAGATGCTTTCAAATATTCAAGTAAATGTATTTTTGTAATATGGGTTCTAGTATTAGTTTGAGATTTATAAACTCTCCATCCTATAGCAAGTCTTGTTGGTCATGTGAATACAGATACAATAATAAGGCTTCTTTCAGAAAATAGACAAGTGATGTTTGTGGGCACTATAACAGCAAGGAGTATTGGAGAAATGATTCAGTGGCATAACAAGCACAGATTAATAGTGCACACCATCATGGAGATATTGGGCGAAACCTTCATTTTTACAGATCATAGATCTATCATGTGGATAAAGATATTCCAGTGGGATTTCTTGCATCAATCCTTATCGTTGGGGAGTAAAACTGCTAGCTAATGAGCTTTGCACGAGATTGTTTGAAGAGAAATTTATTGGTGATTTGCACATTGTCATTTTAAATATTGATGCAAGATTAACCATCCTTCACTCATATCCTTGGAGAGGTTATCTAGGCAAAATTAGGAGATTCCCAATCTTAACAGGGCGGGAATATGAGGGGAGGTTTTTCAGGGAAGTGGAAATAAAACAAAGTCCAAATTTTCACTTGAAAGAACCATGGAGATTACAGGTGTCTAGGGTGATGTGATTAGAGTGGCAATGGATGAATCTGAGAACTAGGTCAGGAAATACAAATAATAGGAAAGCTTGGATGGGTTAGGCATTGATCTTAGTTTATCCTCTGCAAAAGAGGACTCTCGGGACAAGGAAGATGATGAGGCAGAAGAAAGAAGAAAAGGAAAGGTTGTAGGTCCAGGTCCCTCTTCCAGGGGATAAATAGTAGGTCCCTCGGTGTACAATTGAATATTTTTATGCTTTCAATCAGAACGGGTGCTTATAGGGTTTTCATAACCCAATCTCTATTTCAATTTTTTGTTTAAAGACTTTAAAATCTATACTAGTATGCTCTATGTAGGCTCTCGATATGATAAATCTTATTTCTATGGTTTTAGCAGACTTCCCAGATTTTATGGATGGTCAACCAGTTTTTTTGTCCTTGTTGTTATAGAATTTTGGTGTGCTAGATTTTCCTAGAGGTTATAGAGTCCTACTGGTTTTCAGGCATTTTGGTTAAAAGTTTTTTTTTATGATTCCAATGATTTTTAATAGTCCGCTCAGATGGTTGATGGAATTCTGCATATGTAGATGCTTTTGTGTGTTTTGGACAACATTTCATCTTTGTAATTATCTTTTTCAGCAATATAATACAAATCTTGGCTATAGTCTTTTAATGATAAAAAAGGGAGTTCTGAAGTTCGCATAGAGATTATCATATGTTTGAAATATATATGTATAAATAAAGGACATATCATGTTGTATGTTGTAATGTGGGTTTTAGTATTTCTAAATAATAATTAGACATTCTTTGTAACTATATAGAATGAATATTCAAAGCCTTGCTATTAAACAGACAAATGTAAACACTCATTCAAAATGTACAAAAATAAGCAATCAACACTTTTTATAACTACAAACTACCTTGCATAATATTTACCATTTCAATTGGGTGATTGTTGAAAATGGATACTATGTGTGGCACTCACATTTTCTATGGAGATGACTAAAATTAGCATAACTAAATTATTATAGTTGAACAAAATAGCTTTGTTCCAATTGCGAACTTGTACAAATGGATAAATGGTACTCTATTTAATTTCATAAAATGGTGCAATTTATAGATTTACAATGATATACAAATATAATTACAAAAAATACAAAACTAGAATTCTAAAAGAAAGTAAAGAGTGATCATACTTTCTGATGACATATATCTCTGAAATTTGAAAACATATCTAGATGAGGACAAATCAAATAAGAGAAAACAAATTTATTATAAAATTTATTTACATTTGGTACTCCAATTTGTGCAAGTTTATAGATCCTTACATGTTGGGAATGAAAATAACTAATTCAATTTTCAAGAAAGGAATTGAGAAAACCTAATTTGATATCATATGACCATATATGTAAAAATATTTAGTGTATTAGTTGTCATTCAATGTAATCTCTAATGCTTTTAATCTTATATTTAATTTTTTATTTTGAATTACTACTAAGAAGTACAATCTTTTCTTATTTTTCACTTGTATTATAGAAGAAAGTCACTTCATATCTCTTCTACTTTCAAATGGTTTCTATGAATTACTTGAACTATGTAGACTAAAAACTTAAAAAAAATTACAACTTCCCTATAATTCCACATATTTGACTATATTAAATTTGCATTCACTCAAAGATATTGAAAATTCCTCTTCATTGAACCTATATCCTTGTGAAATTTTGTACATTCATTCATTTCCTTCATATTTTTATTTCTCTCACACATTTTCTTTGAAGCTCAAGATTAATACAAACACACTCAAAATATAAACCAAACTCTAAAATTTTAAATTTGAGTTTCAATAATCATACCCTTTCCTTCTAAAATTAATTTACTAGCTCAAATAAATATAATCAATAATTAAAAAAATCAATCAGAGTTATTCATGTCTCTCATTGACCCATATTTAAATTATAATACATCCAAAATTCTAATTGTAATTAAAGTGTCTTTAAACATTTCAAATCCTCATATTTCATAATTTTTGGAATATGTTAAGAGATCAATTACAAATTATTATATATTTTTATTTTATTTTTTAATGGAGGATTTGCAATTGACAAAGTCATTTCAGTTCTATTATCCAATATGGACAAAGTCATTTTAACTACCCAATATAGTAGCATGATCCTTGGGTTGAACCTCTCTGACTAAGGGTAGAGGATAAAGGGGTATTTATTCTATTAATTATGAATCGACCAAAATATTAGCCTCATCCCTTGTGATGTTGAGGCCTTGTAGTCGGTAAGACTTGATCCCTAGTGGGCTCATTAAGAATAGGCAAACTTCATCAACTGAACAAGGGCCCATTGACAATCATCATACATTTTGATTTACACGTTGGATAGAATAAACTTATTTGTATATTTCCATGTCATCAAAGTATATGTTTTCATTTTATTGACACGGGCTCATAATATCATAAATGTTTCTTAATATGGTGTTTATGATGTTTTTAGGTTCATCCATTTACTCCTTTTATAACTATTTCACCTTAGGTGACGTTTAAGCATATTGACCAATGAACACGATTTCATAATATGATAAATGTTTCATAACATGATCTTTATGATGTTTTTAACTATTTATGTTTAAACAATATTGAACCAAACACCTTCTTTTTATTCTATTGACATGGTTTCATAATATCATAAATATTCCAGGATTAAGTTCAAAGGAGATAGGACCTAGACTTGTAAAAACATATCAACTCAATGTGACAGTTCAAGAAGAATTCATAGGCAGTGAATTCGAAGTAGAAATAGAGTCCAACACAAAAACTATAAGAAAAAACAACAAAAGACCAGTAACTAAAAAAACTGAGACCAGAAACTAAATAGTAGTCCAATTTGAACTTTCTTCCCTTCCTCATTAAGCTCTTTAAGGGTTTCTAGGAAGGAGAGCTTCCTGGTTTGGAACATATTGTTCGTGACAAGTCCCTCGTTATTCATAACAGGTCCTTCTTTCTTCTGTTGGATAGTATTCATCTGGCGCATTGAGTCCATCACAGATCCCTCTTTCTTCAAAATAGGTCCCTCAGTCGTCTATTGACCAATAATCCTATGGGTCTCCTCCCGCTTCCTTCTTTAGTTCGTCCAGTACTCGAGCTCTTCCTAAAGCGTATTAAAATAGGCAGTCATCCTTTTCATCATGTCTTACTGAATTGGACCACCTCAGCCAACTTATTATTTAACTATTTTTTATTAGCCTTGACATTCTTGAGCACCCTTAACAATTCTTATTTCTCCAAGTATCTGAGGGAATGGGGGCTTTGATCTCACAAATCTGGTCCTCCATAACACCCCAATTGCCCAATTGTTGGGTCAGTTCTTCCACAATTTCCCAAACACTTGTGTCCATGTTAGTTTTGGACCAATCATTAACTTTGGCTTTGGCCTCAAATATGGCTTCCAACC
Organism: Thuja plicata; assembly: GCA_018584345.1. Taxonomy (NCBI): domain Eukaryota; kingdom Viridiplantae; phylum Streptophyta; class Pinopsida; order Cupressales; family Cupressaceae; genus Thuja; species Thuja plicata. The sequence continues at coordinate 213,546 of MU223847.1, forward strand.
TGTTTATTTTCTTTCAAACAGTGTCCAAGTGTGAAATTAACCATTTGATTATTTTATGTTCCCAGTTGTAGAGAACACAAATTTTGTCCACCTTATCCACACTGAGGGAATACACAGGAAATTACTCCTCAGACATGAAATTTTAAGAATAGGGAAAGGAAACATTGAGGGGGACGTCAAGGTCATCAGGGAATCTTTTCTTCTTCATCTTGGGTATAGCGACCTCAGAAGAAGGGAGTTTAGGAGAATTCCCATAAATGTTAGTGAGGAAATCCTCAAGGGAAGAAGCAGATTCGATGGACCAGGGGGACTTAGAAACTTCAAAATTTTTGGAGACAAGAATAGTTTTCAGGTCAGTGTTCATACCTAGGGCCTTCATTTTAGCTTTACGCAGAGGGTTAACCCTGGTATAGCTTGTGGGGGGAGAAACCAGAGAGGGTTGAACAACTTTAGGACTAACCTCAGTGTTACTGATATCTACATTTAAAGGAGGATTATGGGGATTGGGGCTGGGACCACCCACCGAAGACTGGGCCAAATGGAAATTGTAAAGATGATGGATTAAACCTTGATGGAGGGGGACCCCCCTAATTTTTGGCCTTAGTAATTGACTGAAACGCGAATGACATAATCTAGAAAGGAAAATTATGTTTTAAATCGTGACAAAATGATTAAGCATTGGAAACAAATGACAGTGGAAATGTTTGAATCTTCCTTCAAGGGTGATGAATTTTTATATGAGCACCAGGGCGACGTCCTTCTATTCTCCTGAAAACTTCTCCCTATTGAAACCATTCTAGAGTCTCAGAAGCACTTCCCTACGACCCACAAACAACTTAAGGTATTTCTTATGGTGACTGTTAGTATTCCTAAGGATTTATTTACCCTCTTCTATAAGACCAGCCACAGTCGCAATAGTCTCCACAAAGACCTCAAAGGAAACCCCACTAATTTTTATCCTTCCATTGTCCCAGGCCTCCACAAACTTCACAGAGAGGTCCAGGTCGTAACCAGTCATACCTACAATATAGTTGCCTAGATGCCTAGCTTGTAGGATGGGCCAAAGAGTGGCATTGTTCTTGCATTCATCACACTTGTGTAGCATAATTTGAATTAGATCACCTCCCATGGAAATTTTGTGAAGAAAACTCACAGAAATGACCACGGGGTAAGGACCATTCACAATCGAAAGAATGATTAAAAGAGAATAAATGTCAAAAGATCTATTAAGGTAGCCAAAATAATGATTATTCATCTTCATTAAATGCAATTTGGGGAGTGTGACCTTTACTTGAAGAGGCCATATCTTGCTTGATCATGACATGAGCATATTACGGTACATCTTGAATCTCAAACCAAGTATTAAGATCTTTGGTAAATCTTCCCACTGCATCCAATCTATCTACGATACTATTTCCCTTACAGAATGTGTGTTGGAAGATGATGTCATCAAAGTTGGCGATGAGGCCAACACATCTTGTAATTATCTTTGGTTTCCCAACTTGGGGTTAGTGTACTTTTGAGCATTTTTATAACATTTAGGGCGTCACCCTCAATTATTACTTTTTTAAAACCTTTATTTAATGCCAAACCAATACAATGAAAGGAAGTCACCACCTCAACCATGTGGGTTGTTTGCAACCCTAAATTCATAGAATAAGCTAGGAGAATTTTGTCACATTTGTCTCTAATGAGACCATTCCCACCTGCCCGACCAAGGTTTTCAACTGAAGAACCATCAAAGTTGAGTTTGACCTGACCAGTGTCGGGGGGAGGGATCATAAATATTTTCATAAGATAGTCTTTATGATGTTTTTGGGTTCATCCATTTATTTCACCTGAGGTGATGTTTAAGCTGTTGATCAATCAACTCTCCTTTTATTTTGAAAAATGAAATAATTACACATGTATAATAACTCAATGAACGAATAAAAACAATAGGTTTTATTTGCATGGCATGACGAAATAAGGGAGTTGTAGAAGAGGAAGAAGTCCCTATAGGTTTTAGTAGTTGTCCCTACGTTGAAGCTCGGAAGCACCATCCTCAACACTATGAGAGAGCCGCATATAAGCCATATTGTTTGTGTCAATTGATGAAGGGCATGGAATACTTCCATAGTTGTCCGTCGAACCATGTAATTGCTCCATATTTACATTCAACCTTTGGAACTCTATCTTCTGGTTTGAAGAAACAATGTTTATGTTGGTTGGTGGACATGGAATGTTGCCACAATCGACCTTTGAACTTCCTAATTGCTCCATATTTACACTCAACCTCGGGAATACTGTCTTTCAGTTTGAAGAAGTAGCAGTTATCCTAGTTGGTGGAGGACATGGAATGTTGCCACAATCAGCCTTTGAGCCTCCTAATTGCTCCATATTTACACTAAACCTCGGGAACAGTGTCTTTTGGTTTGAAGAAATGGTGTTAATGATGGTTGGTGTAGGAAATGGAATGTTGCCACAATCAGCCTTTGAACCTCCCAATTGCTCCATATTTATACTCAACCTCAGGAATATTGTCTTCTGGGTTGAAGAAACAACGCTTATGCTGGTTGGTGGAGGACATGGAATGTTGCCACAATCAGCCTTTGAACCTCCTAATTGCTCCATATTTACGCTCAACCTCGGGAACACTGTCTTCTGGTTTGAAGAAACAACGTTTATGCTGGTTGGTGGAGGACATGGAATGTTGCCACAATCAGCCTTTGAACCTCCTGATTGCTCCATATTTATGCTCAACCTAGGAAACACTGTCTTCTGAGTTGAAGAAACAACGCTTATGCTGGTTGGTGGAGGACATGGAATGTTGCCACAATCGGCCTTTGAACCTCCTAATTGCTCCATATTTACACTCAACCCCGGGAACATTGTCTTCTAGGTTGAAGAAACAACACTTATGCTGGTTGGTGGAGGACATCGAACGTTGCCACAATCAGCCTTTGAGCCTCCTAATTGCTCCATATTTATGTTCAACCTAGGGAACATTGTCTTCTGGGTTGAAGAAACAACGCTTATGCTAGTTGGTGGAGGACATGGAATGTTTCCACAATCGGCCTTTGAACCTCCTAATTGATCCATATTTACGCTCAACCTCGGGAACACTGTCTTCTGGGTTGAAGAAACAACGCTTATGCTAGTTGGTGGAGGACATGGAATGTTGCCACAATCAGCCTTTGAACCTCCCAATTGCTCCATATTTGCACTCAACCTCGGGAACACTGTCTTTTGGGTTGAAGAAACAACGCTTATGCTGGTTGGTGGAGGACATGGAATGCTGCCACAATTGGCCTTTGAACCTTGTAATTGCTCCATATTTACGCTCAACCTCGGGAACACTGTCTTCTGGTTTGAAGAAACAACGTTTATGCTGGTCAGTGGAGGACATGGAATGCTGCCACAATCGGCCTTTGAACCTCCTAATTGCTCCATATTTGCACTCAACCTCGGGAACACCATCTTCTCATTTGAAAACACAGCGTTTATGCTGGTTGGTGGAGAACATGGAATGTTGCCACAATCAGCCTTTGAACCTCCTTGCTGCTCCATATAATTTACACTGGACCTTGGAAACACCATCTTATTTGAGGAAACAGCGTTTGGGCTTGTTGGTGGAGGACAAGGAATGTTGCCACAATCGACCTTCAAACTACCTAACTCCTCCATATTTGATAACACGTTATCATTATTTGGAAGATTTGGGAGGTTATATCGAGCGGAGACATGGGCCATAAACATAAGGAGGAGCACAGCAAACAGTGTGCCTATTTTCATTTGCACCATACTTCTCATGATTAGGGCACGGTATTCACTAACTCAATAGCAGAGAAAAAACTAAGTAATAAGGTTGTGGAAGAAGAATCAGATGGGATCAAGTGCATTATTGCTATCGATTTATAGCAGAGAAAAAACTTAGTAATCAGGGTGTGGAAGAAGAATTACAACTTACAACCATACCCCCAAACGATTTCTTCAACAGCCACGAATTCAAAGTCCTATTGCGTATTGCAGAAGATAAAAATTCTACTAGAAAATATTTGCATTAGTCTTTTGGTCGACCACTTCCATTCAAATTCGTATCATTGACTGACTGTTAGCATTTTTTGATTGATTAAATATACATAGATATTATTTTAATGTACATACTGCTATTTGAATAGAGTTTTAACAAGACGCGTGCCATACCCGTAAAAATTTATTGTCAATCATATTAAGCACTCTGTAACTAATAATTTTAGCATCTGAGTGCTTTCCGCGTCTTTAACTAGTAATATTTTTAGTCTACATCTATTACTTCATTCTATGTACGATTATACGTATGTATAGACATTGCAAACAATTAGAGTGTTTTGCGAGTGTACATGTATTTTATTTGGAGAACTGAAATAAGTTATTTTGAAATATTAATTTTCTAACTATTTTTAGAGGTTTGTTTTTTTTTTTATTAAAAATTGATATCATTCGAATGTTATCAATAAGGAAAATATCAATTCTTGGCACGAGCTTTCTATTATAAAGAGCTACTGTGGATTAAGAACTAATTGGATGGATTTGATCCACTATTTGTACACGGGTAATTTGTCTTACTTGAGGCATTTTTGTTCAAAATGGTGGACTATAACACATTAACAAATAGAATTATATTTTAAACTAATTTAGTTGTGCCTCGTCCTTGTAATCGACATGTAACATCCTACAATTAACTATTCCTCATCCTAGCATGAAGATGAAAGAAAAGGACATCAAAACATGCTTTGCATTTCATACCTACACAAATTATTGATAACAAAATGAAGTACTCTATTAAAGGCTTCTTATTCCAATGGAATATTTACATTATAGCCACAATTTCCCTTCCATGAGTGCGATGGGAGGAGGTGAAAATTTGAATTCGGAAAGGACGGGAAAAGTTTGCAATTCTATGGATGGAGGTTCAGAGGAGACCAAAGATGGGTCGGTGGATGTTACTGGGGATTCTGAACTGCCTCATGTTTTTGTGCATGTTGGAGCTTCTAGGGAGTGTTCAAAGGCGGGTTGCATGAGAGAAGAGAATGTGGGGTCTGTCCTCAAGAACAAGCCTCTTGGTGATGAGGCCCCGCAAGAGAATCATCTGTTGTCCGACTTGTTCAACGCCAATTTAAAGGGTAAGTCTATCTCTCTAGTTACTCACTTGGTCGATGCTTCTTCCCGTTCTTTCTCTTTGGAGATTCCAGATTGTCTAGTTGATAAAGGGGTGGAATCGGTGGAATGCTCCTTGATTTGTAAGTTTATTGGTCCTAGACCAAACAACAATTCTATTCACTCTTGGGTGGCTTGAAAATGGAAGGGAAAGGGTCAAGTGGATGTTTTTTCTATGGCCAAAGGCTTCTCCTTTTCATTAACCTGTAAAGAAGATTTGTTGGTCATCCTAGCTACTAACCCATGGATGTTTGACAAGCTGTCTTCAGCCCTTAAGCAGTGGGAACCTGGCTTTTCCCCTTTGAATTGGGCTTGTGATGTGGCGCCTGTTTGGGTCAGACTTCCTGATCTACCCTTAGAGTTTTGGGATGAGGAGGTTTTTAGGGGTATTGCTGTCTATTTTGGGGAGCTTATTATGGTGGATTCCATGATGACATCCTAGAAAAGATTGGTGTATGCTCGTATTTGTGTTAACATCTCTCAATCAACACATCTTCCAAATGTGGTTTCTCTCAAATCCAAGCTTGGGGTTTGGCCACAAGCTGTGGAGTTTGAATCAAATATATTTGCTTGTTTCCATTGTAAGATGACCAATCATTGAGCCAGGGCATGCCCTTCTAAGAAAAATCCCAGGCCCCTTAGGCCCTTACAGAAGGTCTATAAGGTTAAGGATCCTTCTTCAAAGTTTTTGGAGGAAGTGCAAGGGATAGAGGCGATATTTGAGGGAGTTCCTACTTCTTAGTTGGAGGTTGATAAGTTCATAGAGGAGGATACCGAGGTGATTTTGAGTTTGTCTTTGGCATTCCCTAAAATTAAAAAGGAAGACCTTATGAAAGATTCACTAAGGGGAATGGTTAGCAGCCCCTAAGGAAGCTAATAGTCGGAGTATCAACTTATTGGTGAATCTCTCTAAAGGTAATCATGATTCTGAGCATCCTGTGGTGGAAGATATCATACAAATTATGATGATATTCAATCTCTATAGATGAGTGATGAAGCTAATGCTGATAAAGATAATTTAGTTAATGGGGATGTGAACATTCTCCTCAAGTTTGGATGGGGACATTGACAGCCCCTTAACTATAGTAAAATATAGAATCAAAAGAAGATTGAACATCCCTACTCCATTGATTAACACTAGGAGCCAGTTGAAAGTTGATTCTGGGGTAGTAACCAAAGGGGTGGGTCACCCATGTTTCATTCAGAACCATGAGAAGATGAGTAAGTTTGAGGTTACAGATGGTTTGCAAAGTACTTTGTTGGATATGGGGATCTCTAGATCCCTCCAACATTCCAAATGAAGATTATTTCATAGAATATAAGGGAGTTGAAACCCCCATAAGCATGCCCTCTTGTCTAATCTGATAAGAGAGTATAGAAAAGATATACATGTCTTATTCAGGAGACCAAAATGTTGAAATCAAAACTCATTCATTTGAAGTTGTCTATTTATAAATATGTTGGTGTCCATTGCATTGACTCTGATAGTGCCTCGAGAGGTATGGCTACTTTTTGGAACCCTCGGCTAGTAAAAGGTAAGGCTAGTTTTTCTTTAGCTAATCATTTTGCTACTGAACTCTTCCTTCTGAATGAAGGGATTTCTTTGTTGGTTTCAAATGTGTATGCCCTCGATAACAAGGTAGCTCAAAGAGGGCTTTGGGAATTCATCTCTTCTTTTAGGTCCCAAATTACTACTAGTAGATTGATTCTTATGGGAGATTTCAACACTCCCCTTTTTTGTACCGATAAGAAAGGTGGTGCTTATATTGTCCTGGATAGTAGCCAGGATCTCTTGTATTTTATTAACACTCAAGGCCTTTTGGATATGGATTTGTATGGTGCTTCCTTTACTTGGTCTAATAGAGGAATGGGAGACGATATTATCTAAGTCAGGCTGGATAGAGATTTTGTTTCCCTAGTCTGGATTAAGGACTTTGACTACAAACTTTCTTCTCTCTCCAAGATCGAATCTAACCATTTCCCTATTTCTTTTCTTGCTAAGAAAGTTTGCAGGAAGAAAAATGTTATGTTCTATTTTGAGAAAATGTGGACCCTAAGTCCTGATTTGAAGGATAAATTAACTAAATGGTGGAATATTGACAATCAAGGTACAACTATATATAGGGTGGAAAATAAATTGGATGTTATGAAGATTAATATTTGAAAATGGAATAGATGGACTTTTGGACATATATTTAGGGATAAGGATAATTTAAAGTTAGAGCAGGATAATGTGTAATCACAGATTCAAGTGTAGGGAGTAGAGGTGAATTTAATTGATCAATAAATATCTATTTTATCCAAACCCCATGATATCATTAACAAGGAGGAGGAGTTCTGGAAACAGAGATCTAGGTCCATTTGGCTGAAAAGTGGAGATAGAAATACATTTTTTTTCCATATGTCTACTTTTAAACATAGAGCTACAAATCATATCCATTTCATCCTGGGAAGAATGGAACTCTTTTCATAAGGATGAAGACATCATACAAGTGTCTTTGGATTATTCTTCCTCTCTCTTATTTTAGGACCAAAGGTTTGATTTGAGAAGACAATGGGAGTTATTGAAGGAAATTTCTTATTTGGTCACGCAGGATATGAATAGTGCCTTGACTAAGATTCCCACTAATAAGGAAGTCTTCGAGGATATTTTCTATTTTTAAGGGACTAAGGCTCCTCTTCTAGATGGTTTCCCATTGTTCTCCTTTCACACTTATTGGGATGTTGTGGCTAAAGATGTGGTGGCCACTACTAAAGAATTTTTTGGATCGAGATCTCTTCTCAAGGAATTGAATGCTACTTTTATCATTCTTATGAACCAAAAAAATTGGGGGTTGATTCCTTTCAAGATTTTGCACTAATTAGTCTTTGCCACTCTATCTATAAGATTTTCATGAAGATCCATGTCCTCAAGTTGAAGCCTTTTTTTTCTTCCCTTATTTCAAACCAACAAAATGGCATTATCCCAGGTTGGCAAATTTTAGATTCAGTTATGACTATCCATGAGAATATTTATTCTTTGAAAATTAACATTGGGTGATTCCCCTTTGGCTTCCTCTCCAAGTTTTGTTCAATTTAGAGTTGATTGTGACAGGAGATTTGGATGTTTGGTGGTTGATTACATTCTTGATTCGACCTAGGTAAATTTAATGGAGGTGCACCCTACCCCTAGGCCTATGAAAGATATGTTGAATCTATGTCCACATCCATATTTCTATGATGGAAGATGATTTAGATGGTTCCCTTATTCTGATGGTAATTACTCAGTTTCAAATTCTTTTCAAAAGAAAATCAAACATCTCTTTCCTAGGCTTTTTTGGTCGTTGGTTGGAGACCTGAAAGTGGTTTTGAAAATAAATATTTTCTTTTGGCTTCAGGTTCAGAATAAAATTCTAACTATAGATAATATCTACAAGATAGGAATGTCCACCCTCAATCGTTATTTTCTAAGTTTAGAGGATGCTAAGAATGCTTTCCACATTTTAATCAGTTGTTCCTTTGCAAAGGAGGTTTGGTCTTTCTTTCTTAGGCTTTGGTCTATTTCTTGGGTTTTCTCCAATTCTTTTGCAAAATGTTGGTTGCAGTGGAATCCTCCATCTTTAAACCACTCTTTGGTTGTTTTTTGGGATATTATGTTACTTCACATTATGTGGGGGTTGTGGAAGGAGAGAAATAATCAGATTTTTAGAGATAGGGTGTGTTTTGTGGAGGTTGTGGCTAGCAAAATTGAGTTGGCCATAAGGAGAACTTTGAAGTTATTTCTGCAATTCTTGTGGTTCTAATCCTGCTTTAAACCTTTCTTTGGAAGACTTGAACATTGCTCAATCTTGGAAATTAAAATGGGATATTACTCAACCCTTAATCAAGAAGAAGAAATCAATACAAATGGGCACACAAAAGGCAATCCTAGACCTGTTGGTTGTGGGGGAGTGGTTCATGATCATAATGGTATACTTGTCTCATTGATGGCACTCCCTTTGGGGGTTCAAACAAACCATTTTGTTCAGGCTATGGCAATATATCTAAGATTAAAGATTGTTTACCATCACGGGTAACTTAATAATGCATAGACATAGTACAGGAAATATAATAAACACAAAATCTATCATAGAATAATAAATACTTTCATTAATCATTCCAGACTGGCAAGTACATTTACATCATAATGATCATACAATAATATCTCCGTGTCCGTCCTCTGAGAGGGTATATAAAGTACCCGAAGGACCACGACCGAAACGTCGTGACGGAACTGTCTAACCTCTCGGTCACTAATGACCGAAGCTAACATAATACTTTAATAATATAATAATCGGTACATTCAAATATCCCGACAACATCATCCCCCCCAAAAAAACAAGTCGTCTCCGACGACTTACAACAAAAGGGAGATGAAATACACCACATAGAATAAGAAAATCACTGAAGAGAAGGGG
>MU223847.1:226195-238546 GCA_018584345.1 Thuja plicata
TAGATGGTTGCTCTTGGGCAAATAGCACTTGTTGATTCCTCACTTTCATGTTGTATGGGCATTCCTTGGTGGAATGGCCCATGATCTGGCAAATATCACACAATGCATTTTTGGGACATGACCCCTTTGTATGGCCGCTCTCCTTGCAGTCCATACACCACATGTCATCTTCCCCCTTGCTGGTACCCCCTTTCATGGTCTTGAACTCCTTCATCATTCTCTCCATGTCCTTTTGGAGTGCCATGACTTTTTTCTTTGACTCGCTATCACTGCTACTATCATCGTCCGCAGTGTCATCTTCGTCGGAAGAAGACTTGCTTCTTTTCTTCTTGGAGGTTTTCTGTTCGCTCTCCAAGTCCATCGCCCGATTATAGGCGTCTTCGTATGAAGTGGGGGGAACTATCTTCATTTTCCTCCATAGGTTTGATTTCAAGCCCTCCACGAACCATCTTTTCTTCAAGCCATCCGCTGGCTGGCTCTCCATTTTTTCGACTAACTCCTTCAGTCGGCGGCTATAGGCCCGCACCGTCTCCTTCTTGCCTTGTTTGGTACCATATATCTCAGAAACAATTTCATTGTCATCCCTCAGGAGTTGAAACTCCTTCTAGAATTCTTTCTTGAGTCCGTCCCAAGTGGTCACCGTTGTTTTGTCCACATCAGAGTACCAGTCGATGGCTACCCCTCGGAGGGTTACCGAAAACTGTCTCATCCATTCATCCTGGTCAGCAACTCCATTCGCGGACTAGATTGTCTGACACGTACGACAATGTCGTACGGGATCTTCCTTTCCATCTCCGTGGAATTTTGGCAACTTCTCCTTGTTGGTCGCCATGTTTACTTTTTTAGACACCGACTGTGTTGGCAGCACCGGTTGTGTTACAGGCTGGGATGGTACTGTCGACGTCGGTACCCCAGAATTGTTTGGTATTGTACCACTTGATGTCTCTGAACTACTAGAATTGTCCAGGCCCGGTGGGCTACTGTGATACCTGTGCCCCTCAGTCACTTTGATACTCACGGCGGAAACAGTATCCTGAGCCTCCCTCCGTGCGGCTTCCTCTTTTTCCTTCCTTCAGACTTCTCTTGCTTCCGTCCGTGGGGTTAAGGTTAAGGACCCGAACAAGCTCTTTGTTTCCTCTAGGCAATCCTCGTCACTTCTCCCAGCCTCCCAGTCAGATACCTCCAGACCCTCGCCTTCACTTACTCCCTTCAGTAGTCCTTCGGTGCATCTTCTGTATCTCTCCCTTCGCTCGGCTTGTTGTTGTGCGAGTGCCTCTTTTCTATCGGCTTGTTCCTCCTTGAGTTCCTTCTTTCTATTTTTGTTCAATTGATTGGGCATGAATTCTTTTCTCACTTCGGGCAATAATCAACACATCAATTTATTTTATTTTTTCCTTCCCGAGTACATCTAGGCAGTGGCGCCAAATGTTTACCATCACGGGTAACTTAATAATGCATAGACATAGTATAGGAAATATAATAAACACAGAATCTATCATAGAATAATAAATACTTTCATTAATCATTCCAGACTGGCAAGTACATTTACATCATAATGATCATACAATAATATCTCCGTGTCCGTCCTCCGAGAGGGTATATAAAGTACCCGAAGGGCCACGACCGAAACGTTGTGACGGAACTATCTAACCTCTCGGTCACTAACGACCGAGGCTAACATAATACTTTAATAATATAATAACCGGTACATTCAAATATCCCGACAACAAAGATGTCAAGAGATAACTTGGATGTTCTAAGGTTTGGATTGAAAGTGACTCCCTTAGTATTATTAACTATCTTAAGGGAGTATCTCCCCCAAGTCTGAATATTAAGGCAATAATTAAGGATAGCACAGATTTTCTAGAGGATTTGGGTAAGTACACCAAGATGGTGTGCAAAAAGGGGGGTATAAGTGGCCACTTTTTTTATGAAATCAGGTAAACATGAACTTCAAAGAGAAATTTGAGGGTCGTGCACTCAAAACTAAAAGATTTGCAAATAACAAGAATTTTAGTACTCTGAATCTAGTTTCTAAACTACTTTTTTTTTTTAAATGGAAAATATTAAGAGGGTCAAATCCATTGTGCACGAAAAACTATTCCTGTTTTTTTTAGAAAAATATAACATAGTATCTAGCGTGCACATCAAAAAAGATGTATTTAGATTTATTATTTTGAAAAACCCTTTGGTAGAATGATAGGTAAGAGTGAGAGTTATAATTTGCGTATTTTTTGTAATTTTGTGTTGATTATTTACTTTTTATGCTTTTTTAAAGTGGGTGCATCCTTAAAATTAGGTGTTCGTGCGCGGGACATAACTTCCATCAAATTTTTAAAAAAAAATGCAAACTTTTTTTTAAAAAGGTGTATAGAATCAAGTCTAGAACAATAATACGTGATTTATTTTAAATTTGGTTAAGGATATAAAAAGTTATTAAGAATATGGTAGACATATGTCTTTGAGAACTATGGAGACACTAGTAAAGAAAATTAATCTTTACTATGCTAATGTTGTCCAAAAATTTAAAAAAATATATCATTAGAAAACTCAGAAGGTGTATGAAATTATGGTGGTAATTTTACAAATACACACTTGATGATGTGTAAACCCGATGATGAGGAAGTTTAGAAGATCATTCTAAAGAAAAACACATCAAAATGGAGGGAAATGGAGGCAAATAAAGCTCCAAAGACCCAACTTGTTATCCAATCCTATTAACTAGCCTTATATTTAGCTTTGAAATTTACCAAACCTAAGCCTAATTAGGTTATTTGAATTTAAATTAATGCAATTGTGCTAGGGGTCTTTTGCTATTTTTTTGGGAGGGTGGCCACTTTTTCGCACACCATCTTGGTGCACTCACCCAGTTTGAAGACTATATTATATCTAATGTTTATCGTGAGGATAATTGTGCTGCAGACAACCTAAGAAAACATGGGAGTTAGTGCCCATCATATATTTGAGTGGGATATAAATGATCATATCCAAATGAATTTGAATCTCCTGCTTCATATTGATGTAGGAAGGTGGTAATTTAATACATGATTTGGTAATGATGCTCACATACATACAAGTGAATGGTAGTATGCAGGCCCCTTCAAACTTATTATAGATGAATTTTGTTTCATCTCATTCATCGTTTATAGCCTTGGTTATCCATATTTCATTGCTAGAGCTATGGGGGATAGAAACAGAATGGAGCCGATAGTATATGATTGATGTCAAAATATGCAGGCGGTCTGGAGTGCTTTTCTATCGGGGGTTTAATTGGCTATATTGAGATGCTTCATGGTGTTGATACCATAATTATAGAAGCTTTTAATGAGGGTTGGAAGAATGGTGTTTTGCATGTCTATGGTTTGGAACTAGTGAGTAATGAAGAGCTTATTTCCCAGGTCTCTAATAGCCTAATTGAGGGTAGCAAATTTTACAGGGAGAAAAAAGTAGCAAATGAGGCTGTGGAGACATTTTTCCTTCTAGGAGAAAGAGATAATCCCACAAGAGTACTGATGGTGGATTCGAATTACTCTCCCTTCCTAATCCTTGGCTAGACATAATTCAGGTAATCATGTGTTACCTAACTTTAGATAGGAAATTTGGGAGCATTTTTAACTACCATTTTATCATTCTGAACCATTTCCACCATGACAAATGTATTTTAATTCTATTTTATCTATCTCATCACTCAATCATAGTTAATGCATCCATCGGAAAAAGACATCTTCTCCTATTATACATGAGGGCTTAATTTTTCTAATCATGGAGTATGTGAAAGCCCTTCATGTGGAAAGGTTTCCTCCGCCAAAAACAAGGATATAATACAAGAAAAATGTAAGGGTTCACTATGGGGATACAAACTTTGAATGTGTGGATGTTGACTCTGATAATTAGAAGGTTTATAATATTTACAAGAAACATTGCCCGTCAACCTCTCAACTAGGGAGTTATAAACCATCTTCTTATTGGAGGAATAAAATTGCATCTTTGGATGATGATGAAGATTCAGAATACTACCCCTTTACGGATATCATTTTGTACTTTTTGGATACTAATGTGAGGAATAAAAAAGGGAAAGCTAGACCTAGCGAGCATAAGCATAAAAAAAAATTAATGTTTCAGGGTCCCCTTCAAATGCCATAAATATTCCTCTCAAATGAAATTTCATCTTCCCCAGCCACCTTCCAAATAGGCTTCCCCAATTTTACAAGATTTTAGGGAAGACAAAAAGGGGATACATGTGGAGACTCCAGTGGACTTGGGTAAGGAAACTCAAAACAAAAAAGGCTCTTATGTCTAGGAGAACTTGTTTGTTGTTACAAGGATCAGAAACTTCATGAATGATCAGGAAGCTCTATTTGAATGGATTATTTATGAGATTAGTCCCTTGAAGAATAACTCCCCCTCAATTCCTAAATTGGATGAAATGTTGGCCAGCACTCATTCCTTGGCTAAAGGGATTAGTGACCTCAAGAAAGATCACGAAAGAAAAATTAAAAATCTTGAGGAGACAATTAAGTTGATTTAGGAGAAGCTGAGAGCGGTGGTGGCTATCAACAAGATGGTAATGGATAAAATGAGTGAGGGTCTGAGGAAACTAAACGAGCAAGCTGAGGAAAGTAAAGACTTGTCTAAAGGAAATTCCCTCTCACCTTCCAGCAGTTTCAAAGTAACAAATATGTGAAATACTGAGGACATAGGATTAAGAGGAAGAACAAATCCATGACTAAGGAGATGGAAGCAGAAGTGGAAGTGGTAGATCATTATACCATGTCGGGACCTGTTACCAATTGATAAGTAAGAGTAAGGGAATTACCACTATCAATAGTATAGTTAGAAAGGTTAGAGATATTAATGAGGATATTATTAAGAAAAATTATAATCTGGTAAAGAATTTGTAGGCTGGTCTGGGGGCTTTACTCCCTTATTTTTTCTATTTGTTAGCAATTAGGTCTTGTCTAGTTGTCTACTAGTTTTATCTTGAGACAGACTATTTTTTTGTTTTGTTTAAACTTGGGTTGTTTGTCCTTGTAAAACTAATTTTCCTCTACTCTAAAATAATGTTAGTATATTTAATAAATTTATAAACATGATTATAAACTTGGAAATTTGTACTTTAAAAAAAATATTTATAAAACTAGACTTTGTTTCTAGACAAAGGTAAAATTCCAATTTTGTTTCTTTGATATATACTCCCAGGTGTGGGAAAGGACCACCTATTATTAATATGCACTTCTTGAAAACATGGGTAACCTCAGATATTCAGAATCCCATGCCCATAAACTCTTTTAAGTGCATTGAAAATTAATGCTTTCATGAAGCTAACTATTGCATGGATGGCATTTGACAAGGTGTGTCAATTAAGCTCTTGAAACCCAAAGGAAGCTTTCACACAAGACTAATCACCTACCATATCTTTCCAGTCCAAAAGTATTACAGAAACATGTGTCATAGATTAATGTTCAAGAAATTTATTTAGAAACAAACGGGTTACAAAAGAATCTCATTTCTTTAAACTATAATAGTTAATGAAATTGATTCTTTCTTAATAGTGGAAAGCTAGAAAATTTTCCAAAAACATACAGAAGAAATAATATATATTGATTGCACGTATTATTTCATTTTTAAAGGTTAATTGGTCCTTTTCTAATACAAAATACAGATTGTAAGATTTTCTTTACTTTCCCTGTAATCATGTCTTTGAAATATATCAGACAAAGTAAAAATATTTGGCAAGCTTCCTTTAGTTTAGGGTTTGTGTAGGATCATGGTATGCCAAAAAGTGGCGATGTGAAAAAAATTAGTTTTTCACTCATCCAAAAGCGCACCCAAAAGTTTGTTGACTTTTGAGTAGGTCTGGGTGTCAGTACACCTGGCCAAGCCAAAAGCCAAAGCTAAAGCTTTATCAGATATCCGATAATATCAGATATCTAATAATATCAGATATCTGATAATATTGGATATCTGATAATATCGGATGTCCGATAATATCGGATGTGCAATATTTCCCGCCCAAATTTGGATTCAAGCTTTTCATTTTCATCCTATTTTGAATGTTTATTTTACTTTATGTATTACTATTTTATTTAAACAATATTAATAGTATATTAATATAAATATTAATATTATATTCATATTAATATTAATATTAATATCATATTAATATTATATATTTATCTCTCTCTCTATGTAGGAGCTCTAGAGATCTCTCTCTCTCTCCAGAGTTTCTACATAGAGAGAGAGAGAGGAGTAGGAGAGAGAGAGAGAGAGGCCCCTTAGGGCACACTTGAGCATTCAAATGGGTTAAAAGGTGTCATGGGGTCTTCCTAGGGGTCCTAGTACGCCTTATCACATATTAGGACCCCTAGGAAGACCCCATGACCCCTTTTGACCCATTTTAATTCTCAAGTGTGACCCAAGGGGTCCTAAGACCCCTTAGGACACACTTGAGCATTCAAATGGGTTGAAAGGGGTCATGGGTGTTAGAAACATTGAGAGGGGGGGTGAATCAGTGTTTGTCTATTTATTACTTTTCAGCAACTTAAACATAAATCAAACATACATTTAATGAAGCTTAACATAAGAACTCATAACACATGATATGATTACAGGGAAACCTTGATCAGAGGAAAACCCCGGTGGGAATTAGTACGGGCACAAATATTTTACTAGTCTAATGAACCTGTTAAAGTTCCTTTGCCCTGTTAGAAGCAGTCTTTACAATGCAAGTACAATGACCTAGTTAAAGGTGTGACCCTATTAGGAGTCTTTTACAAAACCCTGTTAAAGGTATATGGCTCACTTCCTAGGCTCACTTTCCAATAAGATGAAGGCTACAACCTTGTGATAATTGATATACACTATATCAAAAGTGAACTACTGTGATGACACTGTTGTCTGATCAGTTCCGTGTATGCGTTGATCTACTCTTACTCTCTTTAAAGAGCTTTATCTCATACTGACTTCAACATACTACTCTTCTATATCTTTCTCATGCATATTATTCGATGCTTGAAACATAACTTTACATTACATACTTATATGTTCATACCCAAATAGACGCGACCCAAAACAAGACTTATGGTCGGTCTTAAAACATAATACACAACGCTTCCGAGCAAGTCGACTTAAGTGTGTTTACAAAATTACTAATTACATCATTACAAACATATAATCAAAGGCGCTTGGCTGTTACATAACAAAATAATTCACACTGATCAAAACACTAGTCGACTTCCATGCTCTGTCTTCTGGACTGCTGGTGTACTGATCTGTTTGTAACTTCTTTGTACAATCATTTCATACTATGCATGTCTAGACTTAGTATGTAGACATCTCATAGAACATATATCTCAACACGCATACTCTGATTCGATCTCTCGCACGTGCACTAATGTGTTGATTGATGTATATCTCTGTCTTCCCTGTTTCCATACTTAGTCATTTTATCTTCTAAGTTATCTTTGATAGAAACTTAGTATGACTTTTTTGTCATGATGACAACACAAAATAAGTCATGTATCCTCTAGGATTCAACTTGCCAACAATCTCCCCCTTTGTCATTTATGGCAACAAAAGAATGTGGCCAAGTTTCTCAAAATGACTTAACACAAAAAAATAACTGTATATCATTGCATCTCTTAACATATATATTGCTCCCCATATATACACATTCTCTATTACTCCCCCTTTGACATTAATGACAAAGGTGTACAAAACTTGTAAGTCTTCTAGGTACTTACTCCATGTAAACATCAGGGTACACAATCTGAAGAGATTGGATCTCTTTCTGCCAGAATACCTCCATGGCATCAACTGTCTGAAGATGCGTGCATAAATAATATGTCATCTTCTCCATCTTTATCAAGTCCATGCAGGGACCTTGATCATATGTCACAATAGTGGCATCAATCTGTTTGATGTTCTCATTTAGAACTACTAGTACATTTCTTAACTGAGTTTGTCTGACTCTTATCTTGTTGATCTCCAACTTAGCCTTTTCAATTTTTTCCAAATGACCTTGATAGACATTGTTACATATGTTCATGTCTTGGGTAGATGTCTCAACTAATTTTCTGATAGTGTCCACCATGATCTCAGCCTCTTCTATCTTCTTGATATTTTTAGAGGTGAACTTCACTCTATCCATGCAATTTGCTATGACTTTCTTACCCTTAGCAACCAATTCTTTCAATATGGTTTGCCCAATCTTTAGATATTTTAGGTCTAAGGTAAAATTCTTTACCAATTCATTCAATCTCTCCTTTTTATATTCATTTTCTACAATTCTAGTAGCAGAGTCTACTAGATCTGTAAAGTGTGCTTTGATGCTTGTTAGAATACTATCAACATCTTCAACTGATTCAATCTTGGCTACTTTCTTATTTGCAGGTACTAAATCATTCAAAATGTTAACTGACTCCAAGAAAAGAGGGTTCCTCATAACCTAATTTTCTTTTTCCTTTTCCATAGCTAGCACGTTGATCTTTATTAAGTCCTCTTCTCCCCATGCATCAAGACTTGCTAAATCAGGAGTTAACCTTGAAAAAAATGAAGTAGAGGGTAAAGTGGATGGAGTGAATATAGTGTTTTGACTAGTATCCATGCATTCACTCTTTGTTGGTTTCTCCTTGATTGGTGTCTCATTATCTTGAGTATCTTTTTCTTCATTCAAGTCTATTAGATCATTGGAGGGATCTCCATCCTACTGTACAGATGTATCATTAGTGCACATTTCTTCAGTGCTTACAAATGCTTCATCAACTTTGTCCATGTCTTTGTCAGATGTTGTCATGGATATCTTGATATTATCAACCACTATAGTATCTTCTGAGTCTTTTGTTGTATCAGAAGTTATTGTCACTGAGGGTGCTGAAACTTGTCGACCTGTCATAGGTGCTATCTGAATCACTGGTTCCGTAACCTGTTTGGGAGGAGCTGGAGTTACCTTTGTTGTAGGTTTCATTGATGGATACATGTGTCTATCCATAAACACTTGTGCAAATTCCTTTTCAGTTTCTTTACCTATCTGCTCATACTCTTTGTTCATAATCTATAGAGTTCTTGTCTTAGTTCTGAGATGAGGCTTCACCAGATCTAATAGAATTGCCTTCTCATCATGTGAGCATATAGGGAGAATATTATCCAATGTTTCTTCTCTTATCCTTGTGTCTTCCTCAATTGCATGTCTCTTCATAATTTCTAGTATGTTCCACAACTTTGTCGGGTATCACTGTCTTAAGTTCAAGAATTATCTTCTTAAACTTGATCATGTGAGAGATGATCATAGAATGTATCTTGGTTTTATCAATCTCTTGATACTTGTCATAGACCTTGGCAAGTGTGTCTAGTCTCCCTTCATTTACAATCCTATTCTTTAAGACATTTAGACTAGGTCTAAATCCTACCTCAGGAGGATCTTGAATATTCCTTTCTTTTCTCCATGTGTTCCTTGAGGATGGGTGATTTGTGGGCGCTTGCTTCCTTCCTCTAGACTTCTTGCTTGGTATAGAAGGTGGAGATGAGTCTAGGTCAATGGTGGTAAAGGGCGCAGAGGTGCTCTCTACTTTCTTCTTCTTCTGGATCTCATCATTCTTCTCAAGTTCTTTGGCTATCTTGGCTTCTCTAGCTTTTTCAAGATCTTCTTGAGTGACTCCATGAACTTTTAGAATGCTAGATGTAATCTTAGATGCTTTTATTTTGTTATAAGCACTGTATAATACAGAATCAACTGCATTAGTCTTCTCTCTGTAAGTGAACCATCTAGGCTCATTGGGATCTTTAGGTGCAGACAAAAGGACCTTTGCATATCCTTCTAATACATGTTCCTCACTTCATACCCAAGTGGATGAATCCATTTAGTTCTGGGCTCAACTACCTCCATGCAAGCACAGTCAGTTCCTACCATGAAGCATATGGTTTCCTTATATTTTTCAACAATCTTCTCAGGTATCCTGAACCTCTTCTGCATCTTAATCCTGAAAGATTTGATGTCTATGTCCATAGCATCCTTTACACTACTCTCTAATGTGGATTTTAGTGAAATTTGAGACATTGTAGGTTTGCTTCTATCTAGGTACAGGTTTTCAACCTTACCAACAATGTGGAAGTACAGGTAGATGATCAGAGACCCAAACCTGAATGTTTTGTTCTTGTCATTTTTGATAACTCAAATGTTGTCCATCAATTGTCCACGCAATATCTCACATAGATTGAACTAAGTGTTATCCTTCACTATTCTGATAGCTGCTAGAACTGTGGCTACTGACACTGTTTAATCTGCTTGAGTGCTGGAACTTGTAACCAAGGATCATTATTAGAAGCTTTATGTCTTCTTCCTTGATAGGATCAACTTTCATACCATGCTTGTCACTTCTGGATAGGCATCTTGCTCAACCTATTTCTTGACATCCTTCCCAATAGGAAGAACTAGTCTAGTATTAGGAAGTCCAGTCATGTTGTGGATTAGGTCTGCAGTAATATGGACGGGGACTTCACCAATCCAGAAAAGATCATCATGAATCCTGCTCAACAATATTTTAACCCATTCTGGTTCATAGAATTCATGCGCATTCAAATACTTGAAGATAGGGTTGTCTGTGAGGTGCATGTATTCATCCTTGAATGAATAGTCTAGTTTCATCATCGAAGCCATGAGAGTGGCTATGTTGTTATCTCCAATTGTTTCCTTCTTACAATAAATGTACGCGCGGATGTCTTCTACATGAACAACTCCTAACGGAGTTTTGGAGAAATCTCCTTCCACATCATCTAGTAAGGATTTAAATGGATTCTTCTTAAATACAAATCTCTTCATCTCTGCAATATCAAATATAACTGGAGTCGCCATACTTACTTGATGATTGCTTAAATAGGGTTTCACAAAATTCTGAAATGGCGCAACTGCTAGGGTTCCATTCCAAACTTCTTAACCGGGCTTCTTAACCACCAAATCTGTTATGCTTCCGTGCTTTGATGCTCAGTTCTCCTATTCTCTCCAAACTCTATGATCTTGAATGCAAATGTGAAGACGATCGAAGACTTACATCTTTTTATCAAAGTTACTGTATTTAATGTTTGCAACCGTACACAGTTTTCACAATGAATCTCAAACTTTGTTCAGAATGCATTATAGATAATGCGTGTATGCATACTTCATCCAACTGTGATCATAAACATAATTTCATAGGCGCATACTTAGAGGTGAGTATACCAGCCGCGCAGGGGTTCTGAGCTAGAATAGCTCCCCCTAAGACCAAGAAGGTCTATTCAACCAGAAATAGAGGATGCGTCCACTATGGATGCATCAACTACTTTGTCAACATCATTGTCCTTCTTTACTTCAACCCAAATTTTGCTTGAATCTTCTTTTGCTTGAACAAACTTGACTTCTCCTTCTTCTTCAAATAGTGATTTCTTAGGATCCTCTTACTTTTGAGTTCTGGATCTACAAAACCTTGAGATGTGTCCAGCCTTTCCACATGTGTGACAAATGATAGGAGGTTTGATGTTCTTATTCATCATGTTGCACTGCTTTGTTGTGTGTCCATTGTAGTTACATATCTGACATGTAATGTTCTACAAATTTCTTTGAGGTTGATTTCTGTGATTGTTTTGATTCATTGTTTTCTGATTCTACTGTGACTGATTTCTTTGATTTGTTCTACAATGTATAGCCCTGTAACCAAACTTATTACAGGAGAAACAATAACCATTGAAAGGTCTTACCTCTTTGCAATCTCTTGCTAAATGACCATGTTTGTTACATGCATAACAAGTTCTGTTAACTTGCTTGATTTCTCCTTTAGGTGGATCTATTTTAATCTCTGCAACATTTTCATCTTTCTTTGTTTCTGAAGATGCTTCATGTTCTTTCTTTCTTTCTTCTAATGAATTTACTTCAACTTGTGCTACACTGTATCCAAGACCAGTAGTGTCACATTTTTTCTTTTGTGCATTGAGATGAGATTGAAGTGAATCAGAAATTGTGTGGATTTTATCAATCTTATCCTTTGCTTTTGTTAATTCAGATTCCATCTTCTTCTTTATGTTCTCCAATTCCAAGACTTTCATGTTTGCTTTCAAGAGTTCATCTTCTAATTGTTTTCTTTCTTTGATCTTTTCTTCAATATAAATTTGACTGTCTGTTAGCTGTTCATCCAGATTTTCAATTTTATCTTACAGAGACATATTCTCTTCATTGAGCTTTTTGACCATTTTCCCTCAATCACTTGTAGAACAATCTTTCAAATCTTTTCTCAATTTCTTGATAAGCATTTGTGAGCCATCAACTTTCAGTCTAAGTTCTTCATTTTCTTTTTCAGATCTATCAAGATCTTCAAGAGCTACTTC
>MU223847.1:245540-290989 GCA_018584345.1 Thuja plicata
ACACACTCCCTATAAGCTTCAAGTAAATATTCTCTTATAACCCTGAACTAGGTGTGTAAATAATTACATATACATTCTCATATGGCTCTGCAGTTCTCTATTTATAGGAATACAAGACTCTCCATCTATGCCATCATTTTGCAAGAGTTCCATGGTAGGATGTAATATATGGGTTGAGAGAGAGAGAGAGAGAGTTCCTACTCCCTCTCTCTCTCTACAGTTCCTACTCTCTCTCCTAGGTATTATTGTTATACTATAAATATTAATAAATAATTAATACTAATATTATACTATTATAAAATAGAGAAATAAATAATAATATAATACTAATATTTAAATAATTATATAATACTAATATTTAAATAATTATATAATACTAATATTTAAATAATTATATAATACGTTTGCTATTACCATCTAATATTAATATTAAAACAAATGAAATTTATAATATATAAACTAAAACTCATAAAATTGAAAATTTGAAAAAACTAGAATCATAAAATTTTGAAATCAAAATGTTGTATTTGGGTAGGAGATATCGGATATACGATAATATCGGATATACAATAATATCGGATATATGATAATATCGGACATACGATAATATCAGATATATGATAATATCATATATACGATTAGGCTTGGTAGTTGCTTTGGGTTTTGGCTTTCCAATGCTAAACGTGGTTGGTCAACCCAAATGACGTGTTCACCATATTTCCTCTAATCTACAGACATAGACAATGTAGCTGACGACCTTTTTTTCACCCAAAATTGATGAAACGAAAAGGGTTTCTTAAAGACGTTATCAGCTTTCCATCAATATAATTGCTGTCAAAATTCAAGTTCAGTAAGTAATTATTACTTATTTTCTATTTGAGATATCTCTAAAGTCCTGATTGACATATTTATTGAAAAACAACCATAACTTTCAAACGGTTTAACCTTTTTGAAATCTGAAACATGTGTCACATTCTATGCTTCGCCTACTATAAGAAAAAAAAAATTGCAATTTTGTAAAGTTTAGAATTAGTTAAGGTGGTCAGACACGAGAGTTTTTTTAATTTTGAATAAGTTGTAGCATAAAATTCATAATTAATTATTTATTTGGTAAAAAATTACACAAAAATATGCGTCACATCCAGGCATGAGTCTACTACTTATATTCAGAATCTTGTGAAAATATATCATCATTTGATTGTGATTAAGGTGGTCAGACATACACGTACTTTTTATCTTTCTCCTGAAATTTTCGTAGTACTACATTGGAATCTAAAATATTGAACAATTAGATTAATTTTTTTTTTAGAAAAGGGCTAGTAGTTTAGAAACTACATTCAATTTCCTATAGATTCTATTCTTACAACTTTTTCACATAAGGTTGATAAGATGTTCAACTTTTTACGTCAAGTTGACTAACCCTGATTTTCTGAATTTTCATTGCCACTTAAGGCCATAGCTTGGTATACCATGATCCTGCACATACCCTTTAAAAATAAATATAATTATGACACCCAATTTATCCATATTTTATGCATATCTTGTAGGCCTGTGGCACCTTAATTTACCCCTATTTTATGCATGTCCTATAGGCATGCGACACAACAAAGGATATCATTGTCGGCCACTTAACCTATGAATTAAGTTCTAAGTTTAATCAAACAAAACACAAGTAGGCACTAACTACCCATGACTTATGTATGACAGTACATTTGAAATAGATGAATGATAGTATGTTTTAGATGTCGGTGGTTCTAAACGGAAATTATTTTTATTGCTGAGAAGTTGTCATCCCTTCTTTTGTCTCTTTTTTTCTCCTATCATGCACTCAAACATTATTTTTTGGTTTTTAACTGTCTTATTTTTCTTGCCTTATTTTTATGATTTTTATTTCTTGTATTTATCTAATTTTCTAATTCTCGCTTCCATCTCTATTTTTTTGCTCCTAACCATATGACTTTTTTTCCCTCCATTTATAAAATCAAATTACTCATCAAATTTCATTCAAAGTGGGACATAAAGCTTGTATTTTAGGATTGCTCTCAAAGATTTACATGTGTTCTACAATCAATTTTATAAAAAATAAAGGAATCTAGGTATTCTTCTTCCAGACCTTTATGTGACCATTTTTCTAACTAACTAGATTGTTTCCTTTTCTTTCTAGCATGGAGGATCTACAATTTTTCTTTTTCCATTGCTTACAATATTTCTATATTTTTTGTACTTGTGGCAAATGATACTAAAAGAAAACAGTGGTGCAAACACAGTTTTGCTGACAAAATTATTCCTTCTTACCAGAATTTTTCTAAAATTTATAGTCATATTATTGAAATGATTGGAATTAAAATAATAACCAAAAAAAGAATGAGTGAACCTAGTACTAAACACTTATCCTCTAGAAGTCTCTCTTCTAGATCTACTATTCTTCCTCTTAACTTGGATGAAGTCATCATCCATTTTTTTCTTGCTTCATTTGCCATAGATTGTTCAGATTTTGAACTTCTAAATTCTATTTGAATTGGATCTGACCTATCAAGTTGTTAAATGTTCTTTTCTTTTTATTCTTTAGTGAAAGCAATGTCAATTTTGATATGTGATGATCTGCGACTGTCAACTATCCAAGTTTTATCAAGCTCTTTTCTCAATGTAGCAATCTTTGCCTCAAAATTTTCACATTCTGTATATTTGTTCCTCAATCTTTCTATAAAAAATTTCTTAATTGTTTTTGCTTCTTCTATTTGGAATTTTAACTCAATTATGGTCCTTATGGTCCTTTCAGTATTTCCAAGTTTTAGTGTCATAATTTCTATAACTTCTTCAACAATCCTTTTCTATAGTCCTTTAATTCCTGACCAACACACAAAAATTCTTCCATAAGATCAACTTCTTCATCATCTACAAATTTTATTCTGGTATTGTTTTGCAAGAGTCTCCATCACCATGAATAAAGTTTTCTCAATGGTATTTCTTGGAGTACTTTGATCTTATTTTTCATCATACGATGAACATTGTCTTCATTAACAAAGCAACTCTTCTGATTCTTATAGAATTTCTTATTGTTGAAACACTTCTTCCCATTGTTCTCATTATACTATATTATATATTACTTAGTTATTTAATGAGAAAACTATTTTAACTTATTATCTTATAAATAAGTGTTCTTTATTTTTAATTTTTTTAAACTTTTTGTAGTTTAGTATCTTTTTTGTTCTTATTTATTTTTTATATTTCTTTCTGTTTTTTATATTTTTCAATCTCGAACATTGTACACTTTCTCCTATCTTTATCTCACCTCTATGTATCCAATCTAAGTATGAAAACTTTCATTTTTCTCCCAAAATTGCTCACTTTCATCGTGATGATGATCACAAGTGTGATCCAAAACGTTGATGCACAAATTTACACAATTGAATCTAGAAACATTTTATGTAATTATTCATGAATTGTGAAAATCTAATAAATTTAATTAGATAATTTAGTTGATAATCTTTATTTAGTTCTTATTGTAAATAATTTAAAATTGAATATTTATTTTTATATATAATTAATGAAATGATTTCTCGTAAAAGTTTATATTATCCTCATAACTATTTATCAAACAAAATAAGGAAAATAAAGAATACAATAATATTTTAAAACAAAATAAAGCAAAACAAAGAACAAGAAAATAATACTTCTAAATGCAAAAAACAAGGCAAGGGGATGAGATCGATGTCAAGAATATAAAGAGGATTAGTACCAACATTATAAAAAGATTCATAGTTAAATGATTCCTTTTCAAGTTTTTATCATAGACACCTAAGATAATTATAGACACCTAAAATTGTTGCCTCCAATAACATTTTTACTAACTTTCCTTTTAATTAATTAAATAGTCTTACTTATGTAATTAATTTAGTCCATTCCTCAAATTCAAATTCAAAAAATAATATTTCCCTCCTTTCTCATAATTAAATAATTTTGAAATATTTAATTATTTAATTTTATTCTAATATTAATTAAATGATTTTTTAAAAATGGTTTTGCATCCATGAAAAAAGTAGCTCACGAGCGAAGGACATTCTAAAATCCTAGGTTTTCTCTATAAATCATAAAAGGCATACAACAAATGTGAATCATTTCATGGTGCTAGGTAGTGATGTTACTCCAATTGCACATTAAATTTGTAATTAGTCATCAAGAAGAAATTATGGACGGTCGGTAACAGAGTCAAACAAGACAGTCGGTTTATATCGTTGAAGTGCAGAGTTAACCAAGAGCACTGATCAGGCCCAGAGTCAACCGAGCACAGTGATTACCGAGTAGAAAGACTATACCAAATAGAATATAACACCGAGCTACACAGCATAACCAAACACTAGTATAACCAAGATACAAAGACACTACCAAGCACCGAGAGACAATAATAATCGAGTGGAACAGAGACCACCTAAAAGTTTGTTATGACACATAATTCGATCTAACAACTTTTTAGCCGACCTAGATAACATTTTACATGATCGAGGAGGACATTAATTATGGTTTTACAACATTAATTTTTTATGTCTCCTATGTGTAGATGATCAAGGTAAATTTTGTACACCGTTGATCTTAGGATAAGGATGTAATTGTTAAACCCTAATTAGGTCATATTGTTTGATATATAAATGTATAGATGCCAAATTTTGTTATGTATGTTGATCAAGAAATGATCAAGTAGCTGTCATACTACATACATCAGAGATCAGACCAGGGATTTTTCAAAGAAAGAGACTACATTGCAGAAATCAGTTTACAGAACTAAGGCAAGGCTACCGAGCAGAATAGAGCAGAAGAGTAGACTTAACCATCTTATTGTAAATCTCTTAACCGAGTGCACACATAGATTGTGTTACAAAATGCTCACATGAGGTAGATATAATTTATCTTATTGTTACTCCTAACAGGGTAAGATCATCAGAAGTGATCAATTTTTAAATCTTTAATAGGCTAACTTTATTTCTGCAGTAGTGAAGTTTTGTGGGTCTCATCCCCACTGCATTTTTTACCTTCTAACAGGGGTTTTCTTCGATACCAAAATACAGTGTCATGATTACTTAATTTTATATATGTGTATTGTTTACTTTACATGCATTTACATTTCAGCATTGATACTACATGTTTGGTATATGCAAATCTACTCAATCGGTTAATGAGGAATAGTGTTTATAAGATTTGATCAAAAAGTTTTAAGGGTACTAATTCACCCCTCCCCTCTTAGTACACATCCTTTCCATTATCCCAAAAATTGGTATCAAAGCTAGTTCTCTTATTTTGAAGGTTTAATAACTGAAGAGAAAAGATCTTACAATGAAAAAGTATACACTTGACAAAACTATTGAGAATCGGAAGTTACAGCTGCAGCTCTATGTCAAACAATTTAAGGAAGCAAAAGAGAAACTCAGGGAGATGTTGATTAAGAGAAAGGAAATGGCACTTCACTGTCGTGAGATTTATTATCATGAAGAAGAGATTCATGACCCGTTTGATACATCTAGATCTAAATCTAGTAGCATATCTGATGCATCTGAAGGAATCATATCAAAGCTATCTGAAAGCAATCAACAACTTACTGAACAAGTGAAAGCACTGCAGATCAGTCAAGATACACAAAGGGTTAGAATGGTTGAAGTCTTGGATGATGCAAAGAAAGATGAAAAAGATAGAAACATGGTTTTTGATAACATAAGACAGATGACTAAAAAGTAACAAGAGAAAGAAACTGAGATATCGAGACTTATTGAACATTAATTTGAGATTACCAATCAAGTGGTTACTATGAATCATGAGGCTAACCGAGCGAATATTGAACTTGCAAAAAGGGTAGAGGATATTGGTATATTGAAAGAAGAAAATGAAAAACTGAGAAATGAAGTGAAGATGTTACAACAACATAATGAAGATATTTTAAGAGATCTGAAGAAAGAACTAAGAGAATGGATGAATTTTAGAACTATCAAAGAAGACTGAACAACAATACCACATTAGGGTATACTGAGCAAGAAGAATCATAAAATCAAGCTGAACAAAGGAATCTATACTCAAGCCCAAAGCCCAAGAAGCCCTCTTTCCATCATTGTGGAAAACTAGGCCACACATCAAATGTTTACAGAAGAAAAGCAAAAGGTATTCCTAGAAACCCTCCTAAATTCAATGGTATTTTCTATAAATGCAATAAACATGGACATCAGGCACATGAGTGTAGATCCAAGTTGAAAAAACCATAGAAGAAACCATACATGGATAAATACTACC
The DNA here is from genome assembly GCA_018584345.1 of Thuja plicata. Lineage (NCBI taxonomy): Eukaryota > Viridiplantae > Streptophyta > Pinopsida > Cupressales > Cupressaceae > Thuja > Thuja plicata. Next base: position 251,814 of record MU223847.1, read on the forward strand.
AAAGTTGCAACATGCATGGTCATACATCTCAAGCATGCAGAAAGGACATAAAGAAAATCTGGAAGCCTAAAGGACAAGAAAAGGTAAATCAATTGAGAAGACAAGGAAATGCTTATGCATGGGATTATAATACTTGGAGCAGTTGTGAAACATGTAGTAAATATGGACACATAGTAGAAAATTGTATGAGACGATGGCGAACCAAGTCTAGGAATTGGTCAAGCTTTGGAATGGCATGTTCTCACTATCACAAAGTCGATCACTTAAGTAGAGATTGTGCAGACCGAATAAACACTTATGGGAATGGAAATACAATTGAGGGAGAGGATTAGAAATCAAATGTGGATAAGAGCATCAAATGATAATGCATGACCAAGCACAACAGTTGGTGACACCTCATCTAATGGATTAGGTGGCTCCACCATCTCCAACTAAGCAATACAAGAAGGTATGGAACTATGTTTGCAATTCTATATCTTACATCAGTTCCTATATTTATTACACAAATGCCAAATCGGCATGAATTAAGATGCACTATGGTATTATATTTTTTATTACTATGATCCAGTTGAGTTGGTTAATATCTACCAAGTTAGAACTGTCAATCAGCAAAATTGTGAAGAGACAACCGAGTTACTATGGTAACTGAGTTACTATGTTAACCGAGTATATGGTATACTCACCGAGATAAAGCATTGATAGTGTTAACCGAGCATAATATTTGTTCACTGAGTGGTTGGTGAAGAGAATTTAATACCCTGCCCTAAGTCATTTCCTATAAATTTGGTTGATGCAAGCTCATTTGCTCACAACGCGATCACAGAGCATAACAGAGAAAAGAGAGCTAAGTTGGAGAAGAACTTTTTTGTGCATTCAACAAAGATTTAAGTAGCTTTTGAGCATACAGAGGTTAGTTACTATGCATTCTTTCCTCGCTGATTTATTCGAGCATATTTTACGGAAGACCTTATATAGAAATCATGGCATCTTCATCACGAACAATGAAAGCTAAGCTAGATAAGGACAAGAAGGTTGTTTTGGTGAAGATCTCCACCTACACAGAACCAAATTATAAGATCCATCTATAGGTTGCAGCCCTACCAAACAATCAAGGTGCATTTTTGCTTATTTCGCCTAGGGTTTTGCTAGTGCAAGATGTGCGTGCATACATACATTGAAAATTCATGAAATTGGAGATTTTGAGCTCATGTCTACATACCAATCATTGTGCACAGATGGAAAGCTGAAAGAGGACCATAAACATTTAGAGGTTAGAGGGTTAACTCATGCCCTATATTTTTTGAAGGTCTTTCGCAATGAATGGATCCGTATTATACTAAGCAGAGTACATGATGGAAATTTATGGCTAGATTAACCTAAGAAGATAACCAGGGATGTCATTCATGTAGTTACTAGATATCCCATTTTTGATAAACTAAATCCCTAAGACACCTACCAAGAACCGAGTTGGGAAATCTAACATTAGCCGAGTGAGACGGTAGAGGTTTGAAGATCAACTGCATCATGATCCTGAACTGAGACTCAATGCTTATGCCATTGGGTATAAGATATTCCAGTCTAGAAGAATGAATAGCGTACCATGTGGATTTGTAGACATAGCCTAAAAAATAGTCAAGAAAGGACTACAACTTGATCTTTTTGAGTTATTGCAAAAGCAACTAGAAGAAAACATGAGAACCATAAGATCAGCAAAGACAAATACATGTAAGTTCGTCTCATTACTACTTTGCATATTCTTCTACATGCAAAATTTCTTTCCTTCAATTGGTAAAGTTAAGACAGACAAACCGATTATAGTACAGATTGATGAAATGATTACAAGTCTAGGAAAGAACTTTGAACCTGTCATGAATGAATATTTTACAAAGTTCAAAACTAGGATGGAAAAGAGATCCTGGATTCCTACACAACTAGTAGAAAAATAAAAAGATGTTATTTGTTTTTTAGTAGATACAGATACAACATTGATCAAAGAAGTAGATGTAAGGATTGCATGGCTACCTCTAATGGACTATGAGTTAGATATTGATGTTGCATATGAGGCTATTGAGAAATTGTTAAATGATCCTGTTGACAAATCTGCCATTAGATTTCGCACCTATGAAGAGGCAAAGACCCAAATAGAAATTACATTGAAAGTACAACAATTGGGTAGGAAAAAGACAAAGATTGTCAAAACCTTGAAGAGGAAACTTGCAATTACCGATAAAGAATTGAACAAGTCTGAAGAGGAAACCAAGGAGCAGACCTCAATCGGTCAAGAAGTAGAAGTAGAACATGATACTGATTCAGATGTAGAACCAATTAAGGTACCTAAGTCCAAAAGGAGAAATAGTTCACAAAGATTGAATCCCCATCAAATACAAGATCACAGTCGCTGACTAAGGATTCCCCACCTTTGAAGAAAGGTGTAGCAAAAATAACCAGATCCTCACCAAAGCTTAGATACCAAATAAGGAAGCAGAAGGGTACCACTACTACACTGAGACAAAAGAGTAAATATGTGTGGAACAAAGATGAAAAGGATGATTCTAACAATAATCTAGAACAATTAAAGGTTGCATAGAATAAGCCTTCATAGACAATTGATGATATTGTAGAGACAATCAAGACTACCAGACAGTTAGCACATCCAAAGATACAAGCATATTCAGATCTAACTATCGAGCACAAGGACAAACTAGAAGAAGCAATCATAGGTATTGTTAGTTCCTTTTCTTGCTAACACATAAAATACTTGTATTAAGCCCACTCTAGTATCCCACACACTGATCAAGCAAGAAATAGAAAGATAGAAACAAGTTTTTCAAACCCTCTACACTTTGAGTTCCACAACCTCAGGGGGGTTCACCTTTTTTGCACTTGATATATTCAAATTAATGGAATTCATTGCATTAAATGCATACTGGAATTACATATTTCAATTCATGTAATACTAAAACAAAATGATAAAGATCAATTTTATGATGATAGCCACCCACTTCAAATGAATAATAGGCCAGTGTCTTATCCTAGGGTATGGGAGTCACTCTTTGTATTCATAACCATTTTCCATGAACATAAACATAAATGCAACTACAGATCTAAAAATGAACAGATATACCTAATACATCACCTTCATACATATGCTAAGGTCATCATCAGATTCATTACACATCTTAAGCTTCAAAATAATCCTAAGGTATTTTAATCTTTCCTTGAAAGAACCCCTAAGACAATTTTCATATTCTGCCTAACAGATATATAAACTGAATATCCTAAATCACTCAATTTAAGCAAAAATCAAGACATAACAATGAAGACAAATACTCATCATAAGTTTCAAAAACTGTTGATGGATTTTCATTTGTATTCATGTCAAAAAGTTATTAAAATTCAACAAAAAGATTTCAAACCCCTAATCAATGAAAATTGGTCTCAAACCAAAGTTTTGAACTTTGCAAAATATTCATTCATGACGGGTTCGAAGTTCTTTCCTAGACTTGTAATCATTTCATCAATATGTACTATAATCAGTATGTCTGTCTTCCACTTAACTTTACCGATTGAAGGAACTTTCAAGGAATGAACACATCTAAAGGTTAGTTTGAAACTCTGTTTTCATGACAGTTAAATCCTTGAAATCCATTTTATAAAATCAAAGTGTGTGCTCTATTTCATTTTCATATTCTTTACTATCACATTAAAAGAGAAATCTTGTTATTTCATTCCCAATAAATTTGGGTGGTGACTCCAGGTAATTGGTTATAGTGTTTCTAAGGGAAACACATAGTAGATCAAGTGTTAAGGGATTTCATTTTGGATAGGATGAAGAATACAAAAGCATACATGAAACAACACTCTGAAGCTACATCAGAGGGTGATAATACTAAAAATCAGAGAAGAAAATATTCTAAAAAGGGAGAATCTCACACTAGTTCATCTTGGAAACCAAGATCTGTAGGTCCGAGTCAGCCCCTGGATACTATCCCTGAAAAGGGTGCTACTGATTTCCCGAGTTCGGGATCTGCAAATAGAGGTTATTTTGATGATCTGTTTAGTACCCTTGTAATAGAAAGAATATCACAGAAAAAAGGAAATTATTCCCCAAATACAAAAGATGCTCATTATAAGATAGTAAAATACCAAGGGGAGGATGATTTTCTGAACATATACGATTCTTCAAGCTCTGATATAGAAGAAGTCCTTAGGGACAATGACCTTTTAAAGAAGGAATTGAAAGAGAAAATGCTTATAAAGAAGAAGAATGAAAAAAATAGAGAAGAGAAAATTGTAAATTCTATTACTGAGAGATAAAATCTGAAGAAAAGAGTTGCCCAATTTTTAAATTGGAAAATCAAGGTTCAAAAGAAGGATTCCATGGTTTGGATAAAGAGATTTTTGGGGATGTGAATGCCTTGAGAAAAGAATGCCAAGAGAGGGAACGTTTATTAATGAAGAATAGTTATGAATGTGAGGGTCATGTGTTAAGACAAATCCTAACTCATGAAGATCATAAACCTCCTAAGGGTCAAACCTTTGCATAAGACACTTTAGCAACTAATGCTAAACAGACAATTACTAACAAGGGAAAGAAAAATGTTGTTGGCATACATTTTTCTGAGCCTAAGATGGAAGAAGGCATATCTCAAGATCTTTTCTCACTTGATATGGAATTGGAGAGGGCTAGAAAGGCCAAATATGACATTTCCAAACAATTGGAGAAGGCAGAATTAGAATATGCCTCTGCTTAAATGAAAAAAAAAAATTCTTTCTAAAATTCTTCCACTAGCACAAATTCAACAGTTGATACTGCTACAACCGCTCATGGTGTGTCTGGATCTGCTTCTAAGATTCAGAATACTAATACTAATACAAACACCCATGTGTTTGGTACAACACAAAATATTGCATCACATTCAGGAGGAGGTGGACTAGGTGGAAATATTGGTCATCAAAATGTAGGCACAGGAATTGGTAGCCAAAACATTGGCCTGAATTTTCAAACAAGTCCTATTCATTTAGAAAGATATAGGCAATTATTTTTTGATGGTATTCCTGGCCAACCAAATGCTATCCCTAATGAGGTTAGAGATAAGATCCCCATATTCAGTGGAAATAATGTTATAACGGGTGAAGAACACTTGAAAGTCTTTGCTGATAAAATGAATGATTATGAAATTGAGCATGAGGATGTTGTGATGAAATTATTTGTGCAATCATTGATTGAGGATGCAAGAGATTGGTATCGAGGATTACCTAATAATAGTATCTATTCATGGGATGAGTTTGTTAGATGTTTCAAATAGCAATATGGTGACAAGATAAACTCTAGTTTCATGTTGAATGAATTCAACAACATGAAGAAATTTCAAAATGAGAGCATAGTTGAGTTTAACATAAGATTTCAAAAGGCTGTGTATAAATTGTTCCAATTTTTGAGGTTGGATGAGAATGTTTTCCTAACCACATATTACAATGCTCTTGATGGGAAGACAACTTATTTATTGAGAGATAAAGATCCATGTACCATGAGGGATGCTTATAAATTGTCCATAAACATAGAGAGCAACAGAAGGGCTTCTAGAAAGCTTGGTAAAAGAGATGATACCATACTCTGGGAAGAATCAAAAGGATAGTCCTCTAAAAATCCCAAGGAAGAGGATAAAATGGATGCACTGGTGAGTGTGGTAAAAGATCTGGCTGCAAAGGTTGATAAGAATGAAAAGGGTTTTCAAAATAATAGACAGCAGTATCATAGGCAAGAGAAATCCTACAGGCTGTAGGATTTTCCTTACAAGACTAATTGGAAAGATGGTAAGCCTGTACCAGAGGAAACAAGTGATGCAAAGAATAGGGATGTTCCTGATTCATTAAAAACAACAATATACACAATGTTGAGAATAATCCCTGGTGTATGGATTGCAATATGCCTCATTCCCCTTTTTAGTGTGCAGTTGCTCAAGTGTTGACAAAACCACATGAAAACATTGGAATACAAGAAATCCAAAATGATAATAAAACTTTTGCTTCCATGCCTCCTTTTACTATTGAGGATCACAATGGTGAATCACAAGATGAGTCACAAGGAAATGTACAGTTCACAATTAATGTTGCAAATACTAAATTGGAGTGTTTTCAACTTTGGATACCCAATGATGAGGAAGTGAGATCTCTTACCATAGTTGCAGTGAATCAAACAAGAAGTTCCTATCCCCTTAGAAATAGACAAGTTGATCAAGGGAAGAGAAAACCTGGTTCAATATTTATCAAAGAGGTTACTAATGAATAACCTACACAAAATGTGGGTAAAATGGACAAAGAATATCTTAAGGATGCTTCTGTCAAAGAAGGTAAAATTGCTCCTATAGATGAACAAAAAACTAGACAACTTAAGGACAATAAAGGTAAATTTATTTCTGAGACTGTATTAAGTTTTCCAACCTTTGATATGAAACAAGAATTATCTAAAATGAAAGTGTCTATTCCATTAGTTGAAATGATAAAGATGAAAAAGAACACCAAGAAGCTGCTTTCTCATTACTTTCAGCCTAACCAGACATCCCTGATGTAAATATTTTAAAATGTGAGAGTAATGAAGAGAAAAATGAACCCTAAATCTGTGTTAGCAGTGTGATCACCTAGGAACCTTTCTAGATTGATCCTTTTTATGTGACACTCCTTGTAAATAATATGTTATTGAAGAACTATGTGATAGATTCAGGAGCTGCTGCTAATGTGATGACTTATACTATTATGAAACAATTGGGCTTAAAGGTGGATACTTCTTTTGGCAAATGTTATGCCATGGACAATAGGGAAGTACCTGTAATAGGAGCTCTAAAAGGAATAAAAGTAAAACTTTCTGCATACCCTGAGGTCACTTTTAAAATAGATGTTGTTGTGGTGGATTCACTGCCTCACATTATGGGATGCTTTTATCAAGGTAGTGTGTTGCAGCTATTGGAGGACATGTACAATTGGATCTTTCCTTTGCTACTATTTCTATGAATGGGAGAGAAGCTAAGTTATTGCAAGAGCCTAGAGCTCTGGTATATGTTGAAAAGATTGAACCAGATATGTTGAATTGTTTTGTTGATGTAGCTATGCAGAATTTTAGAGTTGAAAAGATCTAGCCTCAGTTAAGAAATATTGACCCCATAATAGAGGAGTTAGAATTGCAGCAAAATGGATTGTGGCAAATGTATTTTGATGGAGCTTGCTCAAAGGAAGGATCGGGAGCCGGTGTATTATTTGTGTCTCCATCAGGTACAACTTTCAAATATTCTTTTCTATTGGCTTTCCAATGTACAAACAATATAGCTAAATATGAGGCATTACTTTTGGGACTAGAGATAGCAGTTAAGCATGGCATTAAGTTATTAAGGGTTTTTGGAGATTCAGAATTAGCCATATCTCAAATCAGGTCAAAGTATGCTGCCAAGAATGATAGATTGAAACAATATAAGCATGTTGTTTGGGATACCATTGAGTTTTTTGATGCATTCTCAATTGAGTGGATAGAGAGATCTAAAAATATCATGGCAGAGTTTTTGGCTAATATTGCTATAAAAAATGATGATATGACATTGGCAGGAAATTCTATTATTGAGACTAAGAGTAGGCTTGTTATCCCTGATAATGTATATAATTGGTAGATTTTTTAAAATGATAATGATATCCTTACATTTATTCAGTGTGTGGACAATTATGAAAGCCAGATCATTGACTATAATAATTTGATGGAGATGGTTGATGGAAAAGAAACAATATTTGGCAATGAAATTGTGCAATTGAAAACAAATGAGATCCCCAAGGGATTGACTCAACTAGAAGGAATGTTTACTGATAATGATAGTTACATGTCCCAAAATTCTGCAGCTAAAATGGATGAATTTGAGGAGATAAATTTGGGGTCATAATCTGATCCCAAACTTGTATATATTGGAAAAAAGTTAGCCCCTCATGCAAGAACAAATTTAATCAAGTTGTTGAAAAGGTTTAAGCATGTTTTTTCTTTGTCTTATGAAGAACTTAAGGGTTATAGGGAAGATCTCTTCCAGCATGAAATCCCATTGAAAAGTGATGTCAAACCTTTTAGGCAAAAGCAAAGGCCAATAAATCCATTACTGGCCCCTAAAATGTAGCAAGAATTAACAAAACTCAGAGAATCTGGGATAATAAAGCCAATCAGACACTCCTCATGGGTATCTAGTCTAGTGCCAGTTAGGAAGAAGAATGGTGAAATCAGGTTAGGTGTGGACTTCAGAAATCTAAATGTAGCCTTCTTAAAAGATAATTATTCCTTGCCTAATATGGAGGCAATGCTGCAGAGAGTCACTGGTTGTGAACTCCTATCCATGATGGATGGTTTTTCTAGTCATAATCAGGTGTTGGTTCAGGAATGTGAATAGTTCAAAACAATGTTCACTACTCCATGGGGTACATATGTTTATGTGAGGATGCTATTTGGTTTGATGAATGCAGGAGCTACTTTCCAGAGAGCCATGGATGTGGCTTTCTAAGATTTTATAAATGTAATTATGGTTGTGTACCAAGATGGTTTGACTGCATATTCCAAAAGGGCTGAGGATCACTGTAAGCACTTGGAATTGTTTTTTCTAAAGCTTTAGAATATGGAATATCATTAAATCCAAAGAAGTGTCATTTTGTTGTGACAGAGGGTAAGCTATTAGGACATATAGTCTAGAAAGGAGTCAAAATTGACCTTGAAAGGGTAGAGGCTATTAACAAGATTCTGCCTCCCAAGAACATCAAGGGTGTACACTCTTTTTGGGAAAGGTGAATTTTGTAAGAAGATTCATTTCCAACTTTGCAGAATAGTAAAACCCATAGTTAAGTTGCTCAAGAAGAATGTTGATTTTAAATGGGATAAGGAAGCTCAATTAGCAGTTGATGAAATAAAGATGGCAATACAATAAGCACCAGTTCTAAAATCTCCTGACTATGAGAAGCCTTTCTCTTTATTTTCATTTTATTCATTTCATACTATTGTTTCAGTGTTGTTGCAAAAGGATTGTGAACGTTTTGAGCATCCTATAGCATTTTTTAGTAAATCTCTGCAGGCAGCAGAACTAAATTATGAGATAATGGAAAAGCAAGCTTATGCTTCGGTCAAAGAAGTCAAGATTTTTAGGCCCTACCTAGTTTGTGCAAAAGTGATTTCTTATGTTCCACATGAAACAATAAAAGATATATTATCTCAATCTGAAGTCATTGGAAAAAGATGTCGGTGGATCAATAGAATTCAAGAATTCAATTTGGAAATTCAAGTCACCAAATTAGTTAGAGGTTTGGGTTTGGCTAACTCATGACCAATACAAACATGGACTTGGCTCAAATTAATAATATCCAGGATGTAAGTATGAATCACACTAGCATTGAGTCACAGTCATGGTATGTTGATATTGTGTTTTTTCTAAAAAATGCTAAATGCCCAGGACACATGTCAGATACTCAAAAAATAACTCTGAGGCTGCAAGCCCAAAAATATGTTTTGGTGCAGGGTGACTTGTTCTGGAAGAATAGAGATGGTATTTTTTTGTTATGTTTAGATGAATCACAATCTAAGAAAGTTCTGAATGAAATGCATGATGGTGTCTACGGAGGACATTACTCTACCAAAACTACAGCTCGTAAAATTGTTAGAGATGGGTTTTATTGGCCATCCCTTTTTAAAGATACCCAAAAATTTGTGCGGAAATGTGAGCCATGCCAAAAAATTTCTTCTAAGATGAAATTTTTAGGGGCATTGATGTTGAATCCCATGACAATTCAAGCACATTTTTCCCAATGGTGCATTGATTTTATTGGGGAATTTTTTAGAAAATTCTAGTGGAGGTCACAGCTGGATTCTTGTAGCAACAGATTATTTCACCAAATGGATTGAGGCAATCCCATCTAAGAAGGCAACCAGCAAAGTGGTAATGGATTGCTTAATGGATAATATTTTGACTAGGTTTAGTGTCCCAACAAGATTGATAATGGACAATGCCAAGTGTTTTAGATCTGATGAGTTTAAAGAATTTTGTGAGGATTATGGCATTATTCTACCTTATTCTTCACCCTACCATCCACAAGTGAATGGGCAGGCTGAGTCCAGTAATAAGAGAATAATGAAGATCATTAAGAGGACTTTGGAGAAAAATAAGAAGTCCTGGCACTAAAAATTAAAGTTTGCCCTTTTGGCTGACAGGGTAACAGTAAAGAGAGCAATAGGGGTTTCCCCTTTTGAAATGGTTTGGGACTCAGGCAAGATTGCCTTTGAATAACCTGTTACATGTTTATAAATTTATTCAAGAAGAAGAATTTGAAATGCAGGAACCTATGAAGGATAGGATGGTCCAATTGGTTTAATTGGAAGAAATAAGGGCCGAAGCACATAAAAGAAATCTAAAAATCTAGTAGAAATCTAAATACCTTTTTGACAAAAGAGCAACTGAAAGGAAGTTTCAAATAAATGACATGGTGCTCCAATGGAATGCAAGAAAAGAAGAAAGGGGAAGCATGGTAAGTTTGAGTCACTCTGGATGGGCCCCTTTGTAATTTAGGATTTTCATGGGCAAGATTCATATTTTCTGGAGGATTTTAATGGTGAGATACGGGAATTGCCAATGCATGGACAATTCCTGAATTATTATTTCTCATAATTCTACTTTTCCATGCATAGTAGTTTAGGTTTCCCTATTTTAGGTTTTGCTTGTGTGGTGTGTGTGTATATACAGTTTAGTTTTGAGGTTTTGGTCTGCGTCCCAAATTTTTGGTTTCTAATGTTAATCTTGCAATTAACTTTCCCCAGTTGGATCCATTATTGGCACTGTATCCTGAAAATTTTAATTTTTCAAATATTGGTCTTTTCCCACGTAATTTTGCTAAGGGCTTTGTCTTTTCTCATGGAAAGGGTTTTAAATTGTGCTAAGTTTGTAGGCTATTATTTTGTGCCTAGTCGTACAGACGCGTTATGTCCTTTAAGTGAAATTAGTCGTTGTGTGAGTGAGTGGCTCATCAGTCAATATGTGGTCACGCAGTCGTGACGTTTCTGTAAAGTGTTGACTTGATTCAGCGAGTGAGCGAAAAAGTTGTTGAAAAGGGTTATCACGCAATCACGGTATGTCTATGATCTATTTTTATAACTGTGTGAGTGAGAAAGTGGTTCTGAACAAGTCTTTCGCGTAGTCGCGGTGTATTTTGGCTTATAGCTTTAAAGATCGTGAGTGTGTGAACAAGGTAATGTAAATGTTAATCACTCACTCGTTCATGTTTTACGTCTTGTGACTTTTTCTGTGCAAGTGCACGAGTTGAGTTTGGTCCATAGGTTGTCGCTCACTCACTGAGGTTTCCATTCTAATGATTTTTGTTGTGCGAGCAGGCGACGCCAGATAAATAAATACCTATTTGTTGTTATCGCTCAGTCGCGGTGATGGTGCATTCAAGAATTTCAATTTGCAAGTGAGCGATGAAGGATGTTTAAAGTTGTCGCACACTCGTGAGTAATAAAGATCAAATCAAATTTTCATGGCGAGTGCACGACTGAAAAGGGTTCAAGTAAAATAATGTTACCGCTCACTCGTTGATGGTCTTTTTCACTTAGGTTTTCATTTTGCGAGTGTGCGACCAGATGTGTTTTGAAACTCATCATTCACTCACCGATGATTGACACTTAAATATTTTTCATCCATGAGTGCGCGACCAAAGAAGATTGTCATGACAGTGCCCAGTCGCGATGCATCAACAATAAATAATTTTCACATTGCGAGTGTGCGAGTATATGATTTTATGACCATCGCTCACTTGCTAAGGCTTAGCGGTTATCAGAAATGGATAGTGATTGAGAGACTCGGTTAATAGTATGTTCTCAGAAGGTTTGTCACTCACTTGTAAGGATAATAAAATCTTTTCACAAGTATGCTGTGAGTATGCGATGAGGTGAAATTTTAGTCAGTTATTTACTCAGTGCTCACTCACAAAGTCTCAAGCATGAGGAAGTAAAACACTACGAGTGCACGACTAATAAAAATAAATGATGCCAAAGGTCGTCGCTCACTCGCTAGATGATCAAGATAAAATCATAAATTTGTTGTGAGTGCGCGAGGAGATAAGAGGTAGATATTTTGTCGCTCACTCGTGGTGAAAATTTTAAATGTCTAAATTGATAGTGAGTGCGCAACAGCGTTCCATGTGTACTTTTCCCAGTTGTAGGTGACAGAGAAATAAAATGTAGAGTTGTTCCAAAAAGGATACGTGAGTTTGAATCAATGGCGATGCTAGTTGCAGGAGTTAACAGCTTGTTTCTGCAAGTGTGAGACATTGCAATAATGAAGACAAGACGTCGATTAGAAGGGCTATAAGTATGATTGATTTTGCATTCATTCTATGTATTTCTCATTTTTTGCCTTGTGATTTTCTGAGCAAATTGTAGAGGAATTTGTCTGAGATAAAATTTGCAGAAGGAAAAAATGAGCCAAGCTACCACCAGCACAGTTTCAAAAGGGTCAGGAAAGAAAGTAGTTACTTCTAAGAAGTATGTGGAAGAGTTTGAAGATCTCTTTCCTGGAACATCTAGTGCAAACAATGCCAATAATGCAGAATGGAAGGACAAGTGGTGTCAATGCAGGAATCCTGTTACTCCAAATCATTCAGGTAATTTCTTGTTTCATTACTTTTGGAAAAATAGAGTTAAATCAACCCCTATCTGTAACCCCTGGAATATGAACATGGCCAAATTAATTATTCCTGATGTCTATATCAATGTGGACCTAGTTAAAGAGCTAGCTGAGAGATATTGTCCAGTAGCTAGGGTGATTAGAAAGAAGAATAAGGAAGCCCTAGTGGCTATAAATAGAAGATCAGTAGCAAAGGTCTTCGGGATTACTGGTGTATTATGTACTAAAATTTATTTGGATAAAATACAAGTTGATTATAAGAAAATGCAGAAACCCATAAGGAAACATGAGATGCCCAGGTTTATGCCCAAAATAGATAGACATCTGGGAATAATTCTAGATAATGTGAAGCCACCTTTTGACATATCCTTATTCCACAATTATGTCAAGTGCATAGTGTATGGTCTAAGTAGGGTGTTGGGTTTTGATGGAGATTCCACTATTCCTATTGACTTGCTATTGATGGCCATAGATATCCAATATACAAAAGTCAATTCTGATTATGACTATATGGGATATATAGTTGAGGCTATACATAATGCATTAGTGGAGATCAGATCAGATGCCCCTGTGCCGACATTCAAACATTATTCACATCTGATGTTCATGATTCTTTACTACAAAAGAGATTCTGTGGACAAGGAGTTGGAATTATTCAATTCAGAATATGGTATTGATATGTCAATTCAATGATGGACCCAGGTATGGGATAGTGCTTATGTAGATTCCTCTTTTGTTTTCTTTCATAACTAGATTGTTGATCCAATTTTGGATTTATTGGGGGTAGTAAGGGAGAGGTTATCAATTAATGTCAGAAGGTTATTAAGACCATGGAGTATTATTTAGGATTTTTCCATTTCCCATAATTGGGGCGATTTATTTTTCTTTGACCAATTCACTATTATCAGGGTCTATGGGTTCTCACAACCCCCTCATGTCCTCCCTAAATTTTTCCCACTCAGAGTGACTTTCTTAGAGTTCATATGGCAGATTACTTGGATGGATAAAGAATTTTTAGAAGGGCACAGAAAAGGTACATTTGTCCCTAGTTTATGGGTAGGGTTTGATTTTTTCATTGGGAAGAGAGCCTTTGAAATGATTAATGGTTTCTTGAAACAATATAGGATGTCAACTATAGTTGTTAGGTTTTGTGACCCAGAATATTTTGTGAAGATAGCCTTAAAACTCATGACCCCTTGGTAGACTGTGAGAGACCATGAACCTCTTGATGAAGAGGATGTTGTCAGGAATAGGATGGAAAAATTTGATGTCCAGGAAATAAGAATAAAGTGGAAGGACTTCATGAGAGTGGAAGCTGAGTGGAAGGAGTCTGATGATTCTTTTTCTGGTTTCTTTCTTGATACTCCTTACTTACAAAGGATTGATAAGATGATAGAATCATATGATCAATTAATGGCACAATTGCCAAATTTTAATGCAGAGGATACACAGTCCTAGGGATCCCCTCACACAGTGGCTTTGCATGATGATGAGCATTTAGAACAACGTGAGCATCCCTAGGAGGAAGAGGAAGAGGTTGGTGAAGAAGCTACCTCTACAAGGGAACCACCTAGCAAGAAGCAAAAAATAGAGCACATAATAGTACAGGCTAGAAAAATCATGGCCAAGGCAATGGTGAAAAATCATGGGAGGTATTTCTAAAAAATTAGGAAACAATTGTAAAAGATGCCACGGGATGAGGGTCAAGGAGATAACGAGATGATCCTGGATGCAGAAATGGATGAAAGAGTAATGATGGCAAATGAGTTCATAAAATATGATGACTTTATTAAGTCTGAAGAATTCAAAAGATTTTTGATCAAGCTAAAGCAAAAGGAATTGAAGCAAAATCTGATAACAGGACAAGAACAAGAGGATAAAAATGAAGAGATTGTTAAAACACTTCAGGAATATGATCCCGAGAGTAAACTAATAACTATGGAACAAGTTAGGTTATTAGTACATAATAGTGGGGTGCTATTGATGCCAGACTGGGATTTGCAATCCACTTTTATTATTGATCAAATCATAAGGAAGGAAAACCCCATGTTTAAAATAGAATTTGAGATTGATGAGATACTGAGAGGATCAGGTTTTGACCCAAAATCCAAAACCTTAGCTATTTGGTCTTTAGCCCCTACTACACAAAAGCCCTTGGTGTTAAGTATAAGGGAAGAAAAGAGGGCAGATAGAATGATTTGGAACTTACAAAATACTACTAACATAGAGAGATAGCTCAACTAATGACCCATGTTTCATTCATGAACCTGGCCAAAACAGAGGATTTATCAAAAATATATGACCAGACTTTTAGTCAAATGATGGCTTTAGCCAAGAAACATGAAGAGGTTGTAGTTCATAACCACAATTTGGAGGAAGAGATAGAGAAATTAAAGAAAGAATTGAATGAGTAGAAGATAGTTGAAATTCCTCAGGTGGCTGAGAAGGAAAATAATAGAAGAAGCAACTCAAACTAACCTTTTGATGTTGTAAAAACTTTGGTTTGAGACCAATTTTTATTGATTAGGGTTCTGAAATATTTTTGTTGAATTGTAATAAATTTTTGACATGAATACAAATGAAAATCCATCAACAGTTTCTGAAACTTATGATGAGTATTTTTATTCATTGTTATGTCTTGAGTTTTGCTTAAATTGAGTGATTTAGGATTATTCAGTTTATATATCTGTCAGGCAGATTATGAAAAATGTCTTAGGGGTTCTTTCAAGGAAAGATTAAAATACCTTAGGATTATTTTGAAGCTTAAGATATGTAATTAATCTAATGGTGACCTTAGCATATGTGTGAAGGTGATGTATTAGGTATATATGTTCATTTTCAGATTTGTAGTTGCATTTATGTTTATGTTCATGGAAAATGGTTATGAATACAAAGAATGACTCCCATACCCTAGGATAAGACACTGGCCTATTATTCATTTGAAGTGGGTGGCTATCATCATAAAATCGATCTTTATCATTTTGTTTTAGTATTACAAGAATTGAAATCTGTAATTCCACTATGCATTTAATGCAATGAATTCCATTAATTTGAATATCTCAAGTGCAAAAAAGGTGAACCCGCCTGAAGTTGTGGAACTCGAAGTGTAGAGGATTTGAAAACCCTATTTCTGTCTTTATGTTTCTTTCTTGATTAGTATGTGGGATAATAGAGCGGGCTTAATACAAGTATTTTATGTGTTAGCAAGAAAAGGAACTAACAGAGAATGGCGACTCCGTTGGGGATTGGTTATAGTCAATCATGTTTAAATCTATCCTAGAATCTCTAGTTTTGAAAGAAAGAGTCAAGTAATAGAATCTGGAAGTTGTTTCATATTTGTGGAAGGATACCTTGGAGGTGTTTTTATTGCAGTAATTATAAGAAGAATTGTGCGGCTTTGCTGGTTGGAGAAAACCTAGAAATAAAATATGTGTCAAATGACTTTTGTTGTTTGAAATTTTTCCTCTGCAAGGAGGTGGCAACTCTATGTTGAAAAGAACCCGATGGAGCTATAAAGAAGGCTCTAGATCTGCCAAATTTCCAGTCAAAGAGAAATGAGCAGCAACTACAATTTTACTTCTAGGTAATCCTCATGTTTTCATGTGAAAGAAAAGTTCCTTATCAGGTGAATAAGTCACTAATGAGAGGGAAAAAGTTGTGAAGTTTGTCATACTTCTTGATTTAAGTTTTAGTTATCAAAATTAGAAGTATGTTGTTGTTATGAGATGTGTTGTTAAAATAATGGTTCAATGGAGGTTCTAAATTTAATGGATCCAGATGTGATTCCTAGATCCTTAAATAATATGGCAGATCTTGAAGAAATTAATATGGAAAATGCATTGTTAAAGAAAATTCTTCAAAAGGAAGCCATATTGATTTTAAGAACGCTGATAGGAGAAAGGAAGGAAGAATCAGTGTATTTGTTTTATAAGAGGTTTTTTAATGCCTTTGATGAGGTTCCATTGGATATTAAATTTGAAGGATCAACTTGCATTGATTTGTTTCTAGAGTTGTGTGTACCTAAATCAGCGTATTGGTCTACATCCATTAGAGAAGAAGGTATTAAGCGTGCTAGAAAATGGACAGATTCGATTAAAAAATCTGAATCTAGTTATATAGAAAATATTGAATCTGACTATAACAGTGATGTTGAATCTAATTACATTGATGGTAGTGATTATGATGCCGACAATAAAGTCAATGAACATCAAGATGAGGAGGATGAATCTATAGTTGCGGATGCTTCTATTGGGTTTGTGGATTTATTTTCTTATCAACATAATAATGGAGATTTCTTGTTTCAATTCAAAGAGGTTTTGTATGAATAGAAAAAAGATGATTATAATTCAGATGTCAGTTGTTGTAGTGACTCATTTGCACAAAATGATAAGAGAAAAGAAATCTCAGTCTTTGTTTCCAATGAGGAAAATGTTTGCAGCATCGAACAAGAGGCCAAAGAAGGTGAAAATCAGGTCCAATGTCTACTAAGCAATGAGAGAATTTTAGAAATCTTGGCTGCTGATTTTTAGAGGTATGCGCCTAATGTGAATTCTAGAATTTCATGCCCAATGGATATATTTTTTGACAATGATGATATTAGTGAGGGCGTGAAGTATGATCCATGTGGTTTTGATTCTTTTCCTATACTTGGATTGAATGCTTCACAAGATGATAATGCATATGAATATAAGGAATTTTATAATGTCATATATGATGATTCATATGTTGTTATGGATTCAGATTTTGACAAGTTTAGTGTCATAGATTCTTATGTGCATCATGATGCTGAAGAAAATGATCAATCTAAATACATTTTATCAGATTTGCAAATGATTAATGAATCATTGATTGACAATACTTTTTTACAAGATGCTGATTGGAGTTGTTATCAGTAAGATGTTTCCAATCTTGTGCAGTCAAAGTTTTATTTAGAAGTTCTCTACTCTAGTTTGCAAAATGTTGTTGTAAAAGAAACTTGTTCTTCTATGCAAACTAGTGTTCAGTATTTGTTTGATTCCAGCCATGTGAGGGAGCTGGAGTTTTTCTCTTCTCAGCAAGTTAGTGATAGTAAAGGGTGTGAAAATTTGGTGTTACAAAATGATCAACATTTTCAGTGGTTTGATGATTTGGTGTTTCCTTTTAGTGATGAGTATGTTGGTCACATTTCATGTAATATGTTGAAGATTTGTTGCAGTGTTTTTGACTATGTTGCAGGAAGTAATAGTTTTAGTTTGCTTTCAATCTATGGGGATGAAAATCAGATGTATGATAGAGGTAAGAGCTGATTCTAGTTTGGGGATTTGGGCCTTTTGTAAATAATTCCCTTGTATGTAAAATTTCTTTCCTTTCATTCGTGTGGTGTTTTTTCTTTCAATAAGGATTCCCAGTTTTTGAAAAGAGAAGAGAGAAGAGAAGTTTTGAAGTCAAGAGAAAACAACAAGTTTGATTTGTTTTTGGGGTGGTCTACTTCTACTAGTGATTCAGAATTCTCTGCATGCCTACATGGGGCAGACATCCCCAGATAGAGCCACTGTTAGTACTCTCAAATTTTGAAGAAATTTAGAGTTACTAAGTAAAAATTTCCCTAAGAAACTTGCGAAGAAGGCTTACTTTGAACGCATGCAAAAAGAGACCTAATGTTTTCTATAAGAAACCGCTTGGGATATGTGTTTACCACCTATCATTTGGAAAATGCAGTGGGTTGCATCTCTCATATTTTAGTTTTGATATGTTTTGGAGATAGCCATTTGGAGGTGTTTACCTAAATATGCATTTTGCATATTTCCCAGTTTTATCAAATGACCTACTTTAGAGGTTTGTATCTATGACCAGATGGACAGGAATGACATTATGGAGTGTTCCACGATGCTTTAGACATGAAAGTGAACCTCAATTCCCATTTGTAGAACCCTGTGAGTTTGTTTGCACAGTTTGCCAAAGTCATTTTGTTTGCAATTAATTTTGATTTTCAGTGTAAAGTGCAGAATTGCAGAATGACCTAATTTGACATCTTACAAGTTATACCCATCTAAATGCCCTAAAGAATTGATTGTTCCCCTGCATTGAAAACATTAATATGTACCTTCTTGAAGAGTTTTAGGCTTTGACCAATCCAGTTGACCACTTTGCTTAGCCAATTCCAAAACCAGTTTTTGCATTTTTACTATGTTTTAGTTTCGAAAGTAGTTGAAATGCTAACTTTGCCGATTTACGCCGGTGGATCAATTGATTATCGGAGCAAGTTAATTGAAGATTCATATTCCCTGTATGAAAGTGAACCTATGTTTTGGGTATCAAACTTTAAGAGTCTTTTCTGTTAGGATTGTGAAATAAAAATATGAAGCAGTTTATGCATATTTACAGTGTAGACAGAATTATTTTGCAGAGTTGTTGTTTTCAGACGGTTATAGCTTTATGTTAGATGGTTTTCTTAGGATGCCAGTTATGCATTTATACTCTTTGTATCTAAACGTACTACATGGAGCAGTGGTTATGTCTCAGCACATGTTTTGGTATTTTTGCAAAAGTAAATCCAAAGTGGTTTGCATGTGTTTTGACAAGTGCATTTGCAGAATTGTGAAATTGGTCAACTTAGGAGATTAAAATATCTCGCTTCTGAAAGCGTCATAGAGACATGTTTTTGCATAATGATAGAAAATGTGAAACTCTGCATATCTTTAGGATTCGAGAGCTTTAGGAGGCTTTTTGATCAGTTTTTAAAGCTGGTTTTAGAGGCCATTTGTTGTTTATGGGACCAGTTTGCAAGGATATAAAAGTCGGTTTTAAATGATCGCCAACTCAATGTCTTATAGTCTTAAATGTTAAAGCAACGATAGTTATTATGGAAATGGGTCATGTTGACCATGGTGATAGGATATCGTTTTGATAGAACTATTACTAATGCTTTCGAGTTAGGATTGTAGGTTGGGTTTTGCATCTTAGGTTATTTTAGAATATAGTTTAGATATTTTAAATATATTCTTTGATATATATTAAATATTTTGATATATTCTTTGTAACATGTTGATATATATTATAAAAATTGTAAAATCAAAAAGAATATCAAAATTAGAGACCTAAAGTTTAGGGCTAGTTTCATTTTTGAAATTAGTCTCAAGGGCTTAATTTTAGGCATTAGTCATGTCTCAAAATTAGGGATTTGGTCATGTTGGAGAGCTTTTTTTGGAGCTATATTTGTGGGCATCTTTTTGGGCCTAAAAATCAAGGAAATCTATCTGTTTAGGAGACCTTTTTGGGGGGGAGGATTTCATTTTCGAGATTAGCCTTGAGGGCTATATTACTGAGCATCTTATTCATTTGAAAGGGTTGAGAATTGGGGAGAGAAGTTGTATTAGTGAACATATCGTTCCTTTGGACTTCCTTTTGTATTTTGCAACCTTTTGCAGATTTTGGTGATAATAAAACTGGGATTACTGTTCATACATCTTTTCTAAGTCTTGCTATCTATCCTTCTTAAATTTCTGCATTTCAGTGTTTCTTCTCTTTTAAAGATAGATTAGTGAAATACTCAAATTACTATTCTAGAGTTATAAAGAATCAGCCTTTTGCAGAAAGTACCTATTTGTTGATCAAATCTTCACCATTAGTGGTATCAAACCCTAATAATAATCTCTTGGTCATCCTAGGTGTTAAGAAGTAAAAGAAAACATTGCAGAACTTAGTAATGTGTGTTTTGTAGGTATAGTCTTACAATTCTGATAAATCTGCATCCATCTTTGGTGCATCACCTTTCCTATTTAGTTTTCATTTTTTAGTTCTCTTTCTCCCTTTTCCCAAAACTATAAAAGTCAATATCAGGTGATATCCCAAATTTGACAGGAACCGACCTAGAATCTGGAGATTCATTCTCTAATCCACCTAGGAGAATGTTTCCATGTTTCAATAGGATGGCTAGATTCTGCATCCAACTATAGGCATAATCTTGATTGACAATAGTTTTTGGCACGCCTGGTGGGACCATGAACTATTTCACAGTTCTAAAGAGCTTCATTATTATTGTTGTCTTGGTGTGAACAACAGTATTTCAGCCTTTGGAGGCAAGATTCAAATACACACCTGGCAACTCTGTTGGGAAAGATCTACTAGTTTCAAAAGGTCAAGTGCTGGCATTTTTTAGATAATCTTTTATATTCAGATTTTTAGGTTATTACATAAACAAATATGTCAAATTATTGTGGGTAGCAGCAATACTCACCACCTTATCATGAAAATAACGTTCAATGGGCTAATTATCAGCCATATGAAAATCATCGTAAGCCTATTTTTACTCCAAGCTACCATACATCAGGAGGCTATCAATATGTTCAATATGCCCCTAATCAATATGTCCTTGCACATGCTTATGAGCAAGCCCTCCAACAAGAGGGATCATGGGCACAAAAGCTCAAATAGGAGCAGTTAGATTATCAGGCATATCATGAGGGTCAATCTAAAGAACTTCAACTTCAGCAAGAATTACAAAATCATAGGAAGAAGCAAGAAGGTATGCAAATTTTACTGCAGGAATTAGGCAAGCAGATTGAAGATGTCAAAAGAGAGCATGAGATCCAATCACAGCTAGAAGAATGCTCGTATCAAGCTTATATACATGAGCAAGAGAGTTTAAATCATCAGGCTTATCTTCATCAGCAAGAACTTGCAAGACAGTTGAAAGCCCAGAAGAAGAGGTATGAAGAGAAATTAGTAGCTACAAACGAAGAAACTTACCCACCTGGTACTTTCCTAAATCCATTGTTTGAAATTGGAATTAATATGTTTAACACAATGGAGTTTGTGGAAGATGTTCCCATACTTAATAAAGACCATCCAATTGTACCTCGAGAACTACCTTCTTATTTTCAAGGAAATGCACAGATTGCACAAGTTTTACTTGCAGGTTCCCTTGAAACTCAAAAGACTAGTTCCCAAGAGCAAGATAAGGAGTTTTGTGAGCCCAGCAAGCTTGTTCAGCCAAATCAAGAACAAGTAAATGAGGATCAACTATATGAGCAGCAAATAAAACAATGGGAAGAAGAGCTTGATCATCAAATTATTGTTAAGGGAGCAGAGCTGATATTACAAATGGCTGAACAAAAGGCTCCTGAGTGTAAAATTCCAATCTTCTTTTATTTTGGGCAAGGTGAGTCTCCTAAATCTCTTGAATGTAAAGTCCCAAGTCGGCATACTCCTATGTTCCAAGAACATGTAAATGAAGAGCCAATTGAGCTTTCATTCCCAAGTTTTAGTGATATCCTCTAGCACAAAAACCTGTTATAGAGAAATTGTAGCCTTATGAAGAGCTCACTCAAGAGAGCTCATCAGATTTTTTAGAAGAGATTTCATGTTTTGTCAATGAGGAGAATCTATATGAGCTAACAGATTTGGCAAATTTTGATCAACAACAATATGAGGATCATCTTGATAGGATGTCGGTCAAGGAGGAAACACATATAGAGGTACGAGTTCTTAATGATGAAGGGGATGACATTTTTCAAGGTTCACCTATTTTGTTTGATGAACTCCCAGATTTTGTGAGTGATGAGGAAGAAGAGATTCCATTCACATTAGCACAACAAGGTATTCATGATAAAGAGGTTGATCAAAGCTTAGAAGAGTGTTTTGACAACATTATTACAGACTTCTGTGAGAAGCTTGCAGTGGAGATGTCAAAATTTGTGCCTTTTCAAGGGTTCTCTATTGTGGGGGACATTCTTTCTAATGATTATGTGCAGGAATGCAAGCTGGAACCAAGTGCTCCTGATTCCTAGTGGATCAATAGTTTCGATGAGTTCCTAGATGACTTGATAGAAGAAGATGATCCTTTGACCATGGAGGAGGAATTGACATGGCTGTCAATAATGAAGGATAATCATGAGGAATCAGAGTCAAGAAAAGAAACCAAAGAATCCAATAGTATAAAGCCAGAGTTTATCATGACAAGAGGCTGCCCAATCAGGCATCTTTCCAGAATGGGGCCTATTCGTAAAATTCCAGTTATAGAGCAGCAAATCCAGCATGTTTATTCACCTCAAATATACATTAATATTGATCAAATCAAAGAGGTATGTGATCTGGTCTTTCACTTTCAGGATATACATCAAGAGTTTCAGATCCTTCAAGTTATATTGCATATCTTTTCAGTTGATCATATGCATGCATCTCACCCGTTGTTGGTGAGAAAAGGAATCTACTTCAATCAGTCTATTAATAGATGTACCTGAGGGTTCTTTGATGATTGATTATCTTAGGTTAGATTAGAAGTTTCCACTAATAATTTGCTTTCTCTAAGTGTTGTTCAAGCACATGCTTCAATTTTAGTTTTAGTTTCAGTTGTGTGAAGAAGAAACCAAGGACATCACTGATGTACTTCACCATCATGACATGAAGAGATACCTATCATACAAGGCATGGAATCTACTCTGCTGCCCCATATCATAAGAATTTCATCCATGCAATGACACTAGAGTACAACAGTAACATCCTTGGCATGAGCTTCAATTCAGTTTTCAGTTTTTAGTTGGTTGTCAATTTGAGAGGTTCAATTGTTCCTGAGGTTAAAGACTCTCTTCCCAATGGATAAGTACAATTCAACTGGTCTAATTTTGTTCAGCAGGCAAACACCCCTAGGAGGTCGCCAGAAAATGTTATCATTTTAGTTACACACTAAATTGATAGTTGTTTTACATTGAATTATGGAGTTGATAAGTTGTTGTCCTAAGTGCAAAATTTGCTTAAATTCAGAAGAGAAAGTACACGTGCAACATAGCAACTATAAACAGCAGAAGGATTTCATAAAGGTACATCTATTCAACACTACTATTCAGATATTGAAGATAAAATACATTTCTTTTGCATTCATGTTAACACTGATAATGTTGTTCTCTAAGTATTTGATATGATTTAAACCTTTCAATTTCATAAATTGATCTTTACATTGAACATTCAAAATGAATGTAATAAACAAGTATTCCTTCATAGGTTACACCTTTCAGTTGTAAACATGTAGAAGATGTACAATGCTGAAAGTAATAGAAGAGCATTAAAGGATTTAGGGATCTAAGCATTGCCTTGGAGAGGTCTTTTTGCATTCTGATAACCGATCTTCATGTCTTCATGTCTTCTACCTTGTCTTCATCCTAAAATCTTCTTCTGGTTTTTTCCTGCAATCATAGAGAAAGAGAGTAGTTAGATCCAATTTGGATCTAAACAATGCATAAATCCCTAAAAAAAGCATGCTACAATCACACTTTCAGAACTACATATCAATTATGTAAACATCAATGCAATAACAAGGTATACATCTGCAATAACTAAATAAAGTATCAAAGGGGCATAGGTTTTTGAAGCCTTTTACTGCATATAGTTGTTATCCTGCATTAGGAAGGGATTTCTATTTAGGAAAGCAGAGCATCCACATATTAAGCCAATAAATCCAACCAGCAAACCCACATTCATACATAAATGTCATCCCACAAGACATTTACATACAAACATGGATTAGCTGATTGAATCCATTAATCTAACATGTGTTGAAAGTGGTGTGTGCAAGCAAGAGAAACATGAAACTGAAAATGCAGAAAGAAACACAATGCAAGAGTTTACAAGTTGCAGATGAGAAAAAGGGAATACTGTGGGTGTCACGAGCCCATGCTCAAACCCCATTAACATGTGCAAGTATTCAACAGTACAAACCATTAAAAGAATGTTGATATTTTATGAAAACATAATATCAAATGCAGTTTGAAAAGGAGATGAATGATTGCTTGCAATAAAATAAATGATACAGTTCATAACAGTTCCTTCAAGGTAAATACATGTTGTTACAAATTTTGATGCTATTGGAGACAAAATGCAGAATTCAGTGATGTTGTCAGAAGGTGTTCTTGATTGAAATGAATTATCAAGTGCCAGAAATAGAATGGAAGAATCTAAGAAAATGAGGTAATTATATACCTTATCATTGTCCAAAGCAAAGATTAAATATTATGTAATGCTGGTTTGAACTATGCATATGAAAAGCATCAAATGAAACAGTGCACAAAGATAGGACAGCCCAACAGATAACCCTAATGTTGTGTCAGACAAAGAGATTCAGAATCGGCAAGGATAAAGAGAGATATTTCACAATGGTTAAGACCACTACAACTCAACAAAACAAAATGACAATGCTATGAAATGGAGCTGCAAAATAAAGGTCTTGTATATTATTTAGACATGCTTTGAGCAATTTTCCAGAAATTAAATGAAATCAAAAATAGTCATTAATAGTGGGCAGCAAATATTTGGTCACAATGAGCAAATAGTAATGCCAGCTTACTAGTGATATAAAGAATAAATTATGGAGAAGAGACCCAAATCTGAACAATTATGTCTTTCAGTCAAGAAGAAATGGAGTTCACTATGCTAGATGATCACTTTAAAAGCCATGGTCAACAATTATGATGTCATGTGGAGTACTTTTAATTTCTCTATTTTTTACATATATTTGATGCAGACATCCATTGGAGCCGACAACAAAAATAACATCATGCAGAGAGAAGTAAGGAAACTTAATTGCATCTCTAAGTTCTACCTCCCAAATAGCTCGATTTCATGCATGGTTTCACTACTAAATACAAATTTATAAAAGACTCATGCATACAACATCTCTGTAATAAACAAAAGCCATCTGGGTGTTTTCCAAACAAAGAAGTGCTCATGCAAAGATACTATTTGAAATCAAATATGCTATAGCAAGTTTCTACAACAGCGTGAAGAGTAAATAAATCAGAGGAAATAAACTTATCTTCAAATTTGCATCAGTGGAGACCAAGATAGGAGAGCCCGAGTTTGACAGAAAATCAATGGTGAGACACCATGTTTCATGGTATTACAACTCCACTTTGCATAGAGAGACCGCAGTGGAGACTATAGGAGGCTTGAAGTTCTTACTGATTTAACATGCAGCGCCATATGTTATGGTGTTTTAACTTCAAAGCTCCAAAAATTATAGCATGGACAACACTATTCTTTTGGCATGAAAACCCAAAGTGCAGTCCAAATGCCACAAAATGAAGGCCCCAAGTTTAACCACAGGTAGATGCATGAAGAATGCCATGTATTATGGCAGGTAGATAACCATGGCAAGCTCCAGATCAAATACATAGAGCACAAGAAGAAGCAGCATGGCGGCACAATCAGTGAACTAGGGTTTTCAAAATCCCTTATTCTTCTCCCAATACAAAACTATAGATTGCGAAAATGAAATGGCTATCAATGCCTATGTCAAATTCAATAGAGTTTTTGAGTCCACAATGCATAGGTAGTAAAGACCCTGTCAATCACATGCCACGACAACTCTATCATATGTTAAAGCAGCGATAGATATTATGGAAATGGGTCATGTTGGCCATGGTGATAGGATATCGTTTTGATAGAACTATTACTCATGCTTTCGAGTTAGGATTGTAGGTTGGGTTTTGAATCTTAGGTTATTTTAGAATATATTTTAGATATTTTAAATATATTCTTTGATATATTTTAAATATTTTGATATATTCTTTGTAACATGTTGGTATATATTATAAAAAATGTAAAATAAAAAAGAATATCAACATTAGAGACCTAAAGTTTAGGGCTAGTTTCATTTTCAAAATTAGCCTCAAGGGCTTAATTTTAGGCATTAGTTATGTCTCAAAATTAGGGATTTGGTCATGTTGGAGAGCTTTTGTTGGAGCTATATTTGTGGGCCTAAAAATAAGGGAAATCTATCTATTTAGGAGACCTTTTTGGGGGGAGGATTTTATTTTTGAGATTAGCCTTGAGGGCTATATAACTAAGCATCTTATTCATTTGAAAGGGTTGAGAATTGGGGAGAGAAGTTGTATTAGTGAACATATCATTCCTTTGCACTTCCTTTTGTATTTTGCAACCATTTTGCAGATTTTGGTGATAATAAAGTTGGCCTTACTATTCATACATCTTTTCTAAGTTTTGCTATCTATCCTTCTTAAATTTTTGCATTTCAGCGTTTCTTCTCTTTTAAAGATAGATTAGTGAATTACTCAAATTCCTATTCTAGAGTTATAAAGAATCAGCCTTTTGCAGAAAGTACCTATTTGTTGATCATATCTTCACCATTAGTGGTATCAAACCCTAATAATAAGCTCTTGGTCATCCTAGGTGTTAAGAAGTAAAAGAAAACATTGCAGAACTTAGTAATGTGTGTTTTGTAGGTACAGTCTTACAATTCTGATAAATCTGCATCCATCTTTGGTGTATCACCTTTCCTATTTAGTTTTCATTTTTTAGTTCTCTTTCTCCCTTTTCCCAAAACCATAAAAGTCAATATTCGATGATATCCCAAATTCAATAGGAACCGGCCTAGAATCCAGAGATTCATTCTCTAATCCACCTAGGAGAATGTTTCCATGTTTCAATAGGATGGCTAGATTCTGCATCCAGCTATAGGTGCAATCCTGATTGACAACATCCACAAAAGAAAGAGGCTACGCACTTCTTTAAAGAGGGCTTATGCATTAGAAATGAAAGTGTTTGAAGGTTGTGTAATGCATTCAAAAGGCTGCGCAAGTTCTTCATAATGGTGCGCAAGTCTTTGAAGAATGAAAGGATATTTAAAAAAAAACTTTCATTGCTATTACCAAATGTTATTGCCAGGTGTATTTTAAACACCAAAGTCTGTGCAAGTTGTTTGGAATGGAGCTTCATAGAAGTTTTAAAGAAGTTCTATGCAAGAAAATGGAAAAGTAAGAAGGTCTGTGCAATGCCAGACAAAGGGCCAGCGCAAGGTTTGAATAATTTTAAAACATTCAAACAAACACAATATAGCAAAGAGGTCAGCGCAATAACTATAATAAATGATGTGCATCATATGGATGTGTTGTGCAGAAGCATGGACTGGGGAAAGAGTTAGTTTTTAAAAGGGGAGAAATTTCATAGGGCATCCACCAAGAGCTGCGTGGTATGGACAGGGAGTTGTTTCTGAAATTCTTTGTAAACAATGCAATTTGCAAGTGCAAACAAAGATAGGGAGCCGACGCAAACAAATGGAGAGACATTCCAAACTACTTAATTCAGGTAGAAATTGGAAGGTCCAAACATCAATCATAGAGGATGCATGGGGGTCTTGCAGAGAGTTGCGTAACATTACGAAGGACTCAGCATGTAGAAAACATACAAACTATTTGTCCCACATGCGTGGGGTTGTAGAGTTTTTAAGTGTTCATATATGTTTGCACTTGTATGTATTATAAAGAAGAAGCCAAGAGGCTTCTTGGAAAGAATTGGCTTGAGGAATGACTCATGTGGTGGGACCCCATAATTTTGAGTGTAAAAATGGTAGAAAATTTAAAAACATCCAAAGACATTATCCCACATTGTTGTAGTGGAGAAGCTTTTAGTTGTTTAAATGGAAGAACACTTGTAAGGTAATTTAAAGAACAAAGAGGAAGCTATCTACACATGAGCAGTTGGTACCTTGCCTCAGGAAGCATGCCCATTTGGATGATAACTAAATTTTGTAGGTGAGGTGGCAGTGAGCTGGTGGTGACATGGTAGACACGTGGCGACTAGTCGCGCACTCGCGACGAAGAAGGGAGATCGCATAAATGGCTCGTGAGTGAGCAACAAATCTCATTACGCAATCATAGAGGCCTCGTGGATGGCTTGCGACTATGTGACTGAGGTCGTCACACAGTCGCGCCAGCTTGGCAAGGTGACAAAAAATGCATGCGAGTGCGCGATCAAGCTCAGTCGTGCAGTTGCGGAGGTGAAAATGGATCGTCGCACAGTCACCGATAATTTACAATGGTTCAGAAATTGTGAGAGAATGAGAAATCTGAGCTCATCGCACAGTCGCTCAGGTTTGTCGAGATGACCGAAAAATGCTTGCGAGTGAGTGACCGAGCTCGTCGCACACTCACAAAAGTCATACAGGGCCAGTTAGGAGGTGACATGTGGCAAATTCTGGTGACTTCTGGACAGAATGTGCAAAAATGAGATAAATTAATATCCATGCAACCAAATTAAAAATTTTCCATAGTTCAAACTATATTATAATTTGCACATTCAAAATTGTAACTGAATGTGCACGAGAAAGGAGAAGTTTGTTTTCATGGTTAAATGGCCAAATTCTATCAAAAATATGAAGTATCATATACCGTTGGAAAGGTCTCAAGATGAGGATTTTGATTTTGCAATCCATTTAGGTGCAGATCAGATCAAATTTTGGTAGTTTAGGAAAAGAATTGTTTCAAATATTTTGGGGGGAAAGGATAGGTGTCAGTGACTGAATTTGGTTTTCCAATTCCTCTATATTTCTTCTCATTTTTGTACAGGGATGGTGAAATTAATTTTGTTGGGAAGCTTTCTAATTTTGGCGTGTCTTATTTTTTGAGTTTCTTGTCTTTTGAATGTACTAAATTAGAAGTTTTTTAATGAAGAAAAATGGAATCCCTTTACATATTGGTGATGTCTTTGTGTGTCATGTCTTGAATTCTTGTATGTTTAATTTGTAAGGCATTTTGAACATACTAGTTATAAGGTAGCTGCAGATTTATGTTTGAGTTTCTTTCAAGGAGAGAGTCAATCTTGAATACAAGTTTTGAGAGTTCAAGATCTGCACATGAATCTGATGTCTGGGTATTGGAGTGAAAAGAGTGACTTGTAAGGCATTTCATTCAATTTTTGTATGTTTAGAGTTAGAGGGTTTTCTGGGGATGTATGTTTATTTGACTCTGTTGCCCAATAGATAAGGCACTGGTCTTTTGCTGGTTATGTAGGTCTCATCATTCGTTCATAAATATCAAATCATTTTAAGTTTCTATTTTAAGAGCTATGAATGATTGTCAAATATAGTTTGATGGGTAGGAATCCATCACATGATTCACTGAAAGAAGTGAATCCTATAGGTACACCCACCTGAGCCTCTGAGCTCGAAGTGAAGGAGGATTATTTGATCCTCATTAATTAGCCTTTTACTTGATAAGATCAGGGAAAAATCACTAACAGGTATGATGATTAACTTTAAACAAGATCCATTTGAGTTTGCTACGTCTATTCCATTAGAACTATATGATAGAATATCATCAAGATGGACATATGCACTCCAAACTGAGAAACAAATGAGAGAAGTAGCTCTCACACTTATAAAAGTTGAGTGCACAGTTGAGGAAATTCATAATATAATGAGACAATATGCTAATAAATTTACAAAGAAACAAAGAAAATTGAATATCCTACAAGGAAATATGAAGGAATTGGATATTGAGAGCACCAAGATTTAGAACGAACTATTGAATCCAACTGAGGACATCCAGGATACTGAGAAAATAAATGATGTAGACCAAGCATAGAACCTATAACAGTAGATGATGCAGCAATAGATGATGTATTAGACGATATTCCTAAACCCTTGACTAATTTAGGTCACTCGGAGATCACAATACTTGATGTAACTAAAGGAGATCCAGATGATAAAGCTAAGGAAGATGAGTCAATCGGAGCAACTAAGACTATAGATGAGTAGGTCGGACACATCACAGGTCACCCAAGAAAATATACCTGGCCAGTTACCTATTTTTGTCAAATCAATTAAAATTAAGACCAAAACACAACAGAGGCCACCCAAGCAGATCATAGATACTAATGAAGATAAGGGTGAAGAACATGGTAAAGAGACCAAGCATAGTGGTGGGACAACACAAGATGATACACCTAAGGATATCACTGATGCTGCATAAGAGAAAGGTGAAGGTAACATAGAGACTCCTAAAAAGACAATAGATTCATCTAGTACTACAGACACAAGGTTAGTTACCGAGGCACCACAAAAGGTTTCCACACTGAGTACCAAGCAAGAAAAGATAGAAACTGAGAAAAAGGCTTCGTTAGCATTAGCACTATCACCATCATCAAGTGGTGAAGGCAAGAAGAAGAAGAAGAAGAAGAAAGGAACCAAGGACGCAGTTACACTAGATTAAAATAGAGAGATTCCTAACTGGGATCCAAGGACACTTGATCCGGAGAAACTGAAGAAATATGGTGAACTTTGCACTAGAAAAGAAGCACGGGAGAAGCTACAACTAGAAGCAAAAAGTGC
This sequence comes from Thuja plicata, assembly GCA_018584345.1. NCBI lineage: Eukaryota > Viridiplantae > Streptophyta > Pinopsida > Cupressales > Cupressaceae > Thuja > Thuja plicata. Next base: position 282,594 of record MU223847.1, read on the forward strand.
ACAAGTACTAGAGAAAGCCAAAGAGATCTTAATTCAAGTTGTATCAAATATCAACATTGATGAACGAGCCCCCATAATGGAACAACTTTAACTACTCACCGAGGCAATTGACAATCCTAACATTGATGTCAAGTAAAAAATAGAAGAGCGAGTAGAGAAGAAGATCCAATATAAAGTTACAGAGAAAATCAGCTAGGGAGTGGCAGTACATAAGGTAATGCTGTCAGAAATTGTAAGTCATTTAGAAACTATCATATATGAAGCCATTACAATTCTACAATAGTTATGCACATTAGAACACTTCACTACCAAGATTAGTGAAAAACTCAAACAAATAGATCAAGATCTAAAGGTTATTGCACAAATTCTATCAACTGAGCAACATGCATTACACCAAGGTACTTCAAAATAAGCGATTGAGACTAGACCTACATAAAGAAGAGGAAAAAATCATAGAACAAGTAACTAAGCTCTAGGAAACATTACTACCGCATTTAGTCATGATGCAGAAACATGTGACATTGGCAAAGAATCTCATTTCCAACCCGAAATTATCAGTGACAAAAAGCATATATGATATGCATGCTCAGATAAATATAGAGCTAATCACCCTCGAGCATTTGAAGGAGGAATAGGAGAAGTTATTGGAAACACTCAAGAATTCCCATCCCAATATTTTTGACAAATTGTAAGTTATACGCATTTTATCATTATTTTCAAAAAATGGGGAAATCTATGTATATATGTATAGTAAAGGGGGGTACTATAATCTGAATGAGTTCATATATAGATACCGAGTATATACAAAGGGGGAGCATGTACAAAGGGGAGTCACTATGTATAATATTATGTACATAAATAAGTTTTTGATACTAATGCCAAAGGGGGAGAATGTTACTCCAATTGCACATTAAAGTTGTCATTAGTTATCAAGCAGACATAATGGATAGTCGGTAATAGAGTCAAACAAGACAATCATTTTATATCACCAAAGTGTAGAGTTAATCGAGAGCATTGATCACACCTAGAGTCAACCGAGCACAATGATTACCGATTAGATAGACTATACCGAACATAAGATAACACCGAGCTACACAGCATAAACAAATAGTAGTATAACTGAGATACACAGACAGTACCGAGCACCGAGAGACAACAATAACTGAGTGGAACAGAGACTGCCTAAAAGTTTTTTATGGCACATCATTCAATGTAAAATTTTTTTAGCTAACCTAGATAATGTTTTACATGATTGAGGAGGATATTAATTATGGATTTAGAACATTAATTGTTTATGTCTCCTGTGTGTAGATGATCAAGGTAAATTTTGTACACCGTTGATTTTAGGATAAGGATGTAATTGTTAAACCCTAATTAGGTCATATCATTTAATATATAAATGTATAGATGTCAAATCTTTTTATGTATGTTGATCAAGAAATGATCAAGTAGCCGCCATACTACAGACATCAGAGATCAAACAAGGGATTTTCAGAGAAAGAGACTACATTGCAGAAATCAGTTTACATAACTAAGGAAAGGCTACCGAGAAGAACAGAGCAGAAGAGTAGACTGAATTATCTTATTGTAAATCTCTTAACTAAGTGTACACATAGATTATGTTTCAAAATCCTCAGACAAGGTAGATCTAATCGATCTTATTGTCACTCCTAACAGGGTAAGATCATCAGAAGTGATCATTTTGTAAAGCTTTAACATGCTAACTTTATTTTTGCAATAGTGAAGTTATGTGGGTCTCATCCCCACCGCAGTTTTTACCTTCTAACAGGGGTTTTCTATGATACCAAAATAGCAGTGTCATGAGTACTTAATTTTATGTATGTGTATTCTTTACTTTACATGTATTTACATTTCATCATTGATACTACATGTTTGGTATATGCAAATCTACTCAATCTGTTAATGAAGAATGGTGTTTACAAGATTTGATCAAAAAATCTTTAAGGGTACTGATTCACCCCTCCCCTCTTAGTACACATCCTTTCCATTATCCCAACAAGTGATCCTCCCTATGTTAATAAGAACATGATATATCCAAAATTCCAGAATTTGTTGTTAAAAATGGGAGGGAATGGCGTCCTAGTTACCCTACTCTAAAAACAATCTCAGATAATGCAGGGAAAAATAATCTGGAATGGAAAATGGTGAGGGGACAGAAGGACCAGGAGAGCCTTGAACGCCCAAACTGTGGAAACAACCAGAGGAAGTAAATGGATTGAAAAAAATCATGGGTAGTTCCCATAACCTCTAAAATCCCTAAGTTTGCATCTGGAGCTAATCGAATGACTCTAGGAAATAAAAAAGGGTCCCCCTATTCTCCCATAGATGATCCATTCAAGGGATGGCCTCTCGAATCCTCATCGCATTCCATCCTTAAGAATTTTTTGGCATGAAGGAAATGTCTCTCCAAAACCATATTACAGTCAAGGAAAACCCTTGAGGAATCATAACTACAAAGCAATGCAATTTGAAAGGAACCTTCAGCCTCCACCAAGATTACAACAAAAAATCCCACAACATAATCCACAGTTCATGGATAAAGAGGAAAGAATTACTGCTGAGATTAACAATAAATATATAGATGGAATGTGGAATTATTGCAGATCTTATAGTTTATTTACGTGGTGGTACAAATATGGGTTTCCTATGGAATACATTGCAGAATAGTTTCAAGACACCTACAAGGGCCATGTAGGTATAACTATCTTATCTGACGAGTTTCTATTCATTGATTGTAAGAACCTAGCTCTAAAAAGGAATTTTTATCTGGAAATAATCTTTGTTATAGAGAATATAATTTCAATTTTTTTGAATAGAATCCTAATTTTGATCGTAGCAATCTTCATTCCTTTAAAGTCACTAGATGGATTAGTCTACCTAATCTTCTAGTGGAATTTATTCATAGAGAAATTATAAGGGAGATAGGTAATTGACTAGGCGACTTTGTAGGGTTTGGAGACAATTTTTTATCCTATTCTTATATTGCAATATTAGTAGATATGGATAACAATTTGAAATCTCTAAAACTAATAAGTCTAAGCACAAAAAAATGCTACATACACCATCATGCCAGTATTCTATCAAGGCCCTATTCATAATAAGATAATTAAAAAAATTACAAAAACACATTATCAGAAGATGAACCTTCCACAACTTCCGGAGGTTAATATTAGATTGAATGAGGGCATGAGAGGTTTCATTATCAAAAATTAGAAGAAGGATATCTCTCCCTCACACTTACATCAGAGAAATATAACAATGGACAATTCTAAACAAATTTAGTCCCAAACTATGGAAACATCTCTGCCTATAGAAATACACAATGTAAGCTCAAGATCGGATAAGAGAATTAAGGAAAACAATTTCAGCCCATTTAAAGGCTCCCCTCAACAAAATAATGAAGTTAGGCCCACTCAGGTAGAACTGGAAAAATAATTATCATCAGTAGATAAAATTTATGAGGAAATATCTATGGCTAACTCCTTAGATAACTCTAAAGATGAGGGGATGAGGGAGATAGAAGAGGGAGAGTTTCTAGTAGAAGATTACCAGTATTTAGCCCCCATGGACGTCTCGAGGGTAGTAATGCTTGAGATGAAAGGGGTCCTAGAAGGCACTATAGAAAATTTGGTAAGGGATAGCTTACCCATTATTGATAGGCTAGAAGGAATCCAAAATGAGATAAAGGAGAGTCAGGCTAATAACGGGAAAATATCATAAAAGAATATCAACATTAATCTAGAAGAGTTGTGTAATGAGATCCTGGAAGAGATCATCAAGGGGATGGCAGAGGACATGATGGATAAGGAAGAAATTGTCATAGAGAGAGAACATCTTATCACCAAAATATTAGCATTGGATGAAGAGGAAAGGAAACAAGAAACACTGGAAGAATAGATGGTTGAATTGGACAGCAGAGAGACATAAGGGGTTGAACCTATGTTAGGAATTGAAATAACATATTTCTATAAGGACACCTCAGATTGCACAAAAAATAATAAGAAGAGAGGAAAGAAGTCCCTCACTTAGTTAAGAAATAAAGATGGTTCGACTTTGGATCAAACTAAGATCACTACTCTATTCAACATTGGGAATGGAAAGTGCCTTCCCACATAGCCATGAGGATTAATACATGAATTTTAGGGGCCTTAAAGCCCCTAACAAGCATCAGATTTTGAAACGCTACATTTCTATTATTAAACCTGAAATTTCATTAATTCAAGAAACCAAACCCAATAGGGAAGAAGTAGAAACTCTTAGGAAAAATATGAGAATTGGGACTTAGTGGGTATCCTTGCTGAGGGGACCTCTAGTGGTAGAGCAATATTATGGGATCCTAGGGTGGTCTCCTTCTCTATAACCTATAATAAGAAGAATTGGATGAGTGGAAATGTTAAAATTCTAAGAAGTAGCCTTCAATTTACATTGATCGATGTTTATGGCCCTACCCAAAATAGAGACAAAAGAACAATGTGGAAAGAGTTAGAGTTATATCTAAATACCATTTTGATCAAATATTCATAATAGGAGGTCATTTCAATGTCATCCTTGACCCCAAAGAAAAAAATGGAGGTTCAACAAGATTGTCTACAACAATAATTGACTTTAAGAATTAGGTCAACAAAAACAAGTTAATTGAAATTAAGACAGAGAATGGTCGATTCATTTGGAATAAAAAAAGGAAAGGATACTGAAATATAGAAGAAAATATTGACAGGTTCCTATTAAGAGGCAAATGGGATGAATTTCCTTACAATATATCGACATAGATCTTACCATACTCAGGTTTTGACCATTTTCATGTCCATCTAAACATCTTGGAGGATACCAAATCAAAACGGTGTCCCTTCAAATTTGAAGAAATATGGCTCAAAGATGAAAACCTTATTAAATTAATTGAATGGTGGAATGAAACAGAAGTGACAGGATCTAGGGTTTTCTGTCTAGTTGCTAAACTAAAAAATAATTAAAAACAAACTACTTTCTTGGAATAAAAATAACTTTGGCAATATCTTTGATACTAAAATTAGACTAGAAGAGGAACTAGAGTGTGTCAATAAAATAGTCATTGAAAATGGTATGGATGGAGGTATGTATCTAAAGGATAAATAGTTGAGATTTGAACACAAGAACATATTAGCAAAGGAGGAAATCTTTAGGCATCAAAATTCAAGAGAAACTTGGTTTGTTGCAGGAGATAAGAACGCAAAATGTTTTCATAATAGCACTAAAATTTATAGAAATCAAAATAAAATAACTAAAATAAAGGATAGTAATGGCTCCATCATTGAAAACCCACTACAAATTGTGAAGGAAGCAATCAATTATTATGAAAAAATCTTAAACAATTGGGACAGTTCCAACCCGATCCATCAAAAGAATATACTTGGAAATATCCCAAAGATAATATCAAATGAATAAAATAAGGCCCTAACAACAAAATTCTCAAAAATATAAATAAAACTAGCAATAAAGAAAATGCACCCAGATAAGGCTCTAGGCCCAGATGGTTTCCCGACCTTCTTCTTCAAGAAATTTTGACATTTTATTGGGGATGAGGTGGTGGAGACTCTAGAGGGGGTTAGAACTCTGGCAACCTTTTGAAAGAAGTAAATAACAATTTCATCACACTTATACCTAAGAAAGAAAAGGAAGAAAGTTTTGATGATTTTACACCTATTTAATTATGTAATACCATCTATAAAATTCTAACCAAAATAATGGCTAATAGAATTCAAATTTTTTTACCGGACATCATTAGTGAGGAACAAACCGGGTTTGTTCTTAGCCAATCTATTTATGATGGGGTAATAATTTCTCAAGAAGAAATACACTCCATCCAACAAAATAAGAATCCTAGTATGCTAGTTAAAATGGATATTAGTAAAGCCTCTGATAAAATGGATTGGTTCTTTCTTTGCAAAGTTTTGGAAGCTTTTGGATTTACAAGACAATGGATCAACTTAATCTTTGAATGCATTGTGAGTCCTAAAATCTCTATTTTGGTTAATGGAACCCCAGAAGAATGTTTTAACATTTCTAGGTGAGTGAGACAAGGAGATTCTATATCTCTATTCCTTTTTATTATAATGGTAGAAGCATTAGGCAAGACTATATCTAAAACTAGGGAAGAAGTCCAGATATAGGGGATTAGAATTACTAATGGCCTAGACCCGACCACCCATCAATAGTTTGTTGATGGTACGATGCTTAATGGAAAAGGAAGTAGGGATGAAGCTATAGCATTAAAAATAGTACTATACACTTATACCCGGGCTTTAGGATAGGAGATCAACAAAGAAAATCAGAAGTTTTCTTTTTTAACAGTCACTCTAATACAAAAAAGGAAATATGTAAGATCTTGAACTTTAAAAAAGGTGAGTTTCCCTGCAAATACCTAGGCCTACCTTTGGATAAAGAAAATAGATCCAAGGGACTATGGGGCCATATAATTACAAAAATTAAGAAAAAGGCTGAACCTTGGAAAGGGAAGTGGTTATCCTTAGCAGGAAAAACAACCATGCTAAAATTAGTTCTATCAATAATCCCCATTTTTCAGTTATCTTGCATTAACTTACCAGTGGAAAAAGAGAAGAAATAAATAGAAGTCCCAAAAATTTCTTTTGACAAGTTACAAAGGATAAGAAGAGGATGGAATTGGTTTCCTTGGACAAAGTTTGTAGACCAAAAGAGGAAGGTGGCTTGGGGCTAAAAAATATCAAAGAACAAAGTAAGGGAATTGGAGCAAAATTAAATTGGAGAATGTATAGTAACCCAAATTTAAAATGTGTAAAGATCCTGAGAAATAAATACCTGAAAGGAAGGGATTCTGTGATTTTATTTAGAATGGCTAACCCTCCAAGGGGGTCTTAGATTTGAAAATCAATGTTAGATTGTATGAAACTTATTTTGTTAAAACTAACATGGAACTTGGGTGAAGGCGGGGAAGCCTTATTTTGGGATGACTCATGGGGTGGATATGAAGTTATAGGGAATAAATACAACTTTGAAAACATGAAGAGAATATTAGAAACCCACTGGGGAAATAATTTCAAGGACTAAATTTAGATTCCCACCGGTGATGTGACTCTAGGATGGAAATGGAAGTCATTGAAAAATATGAATATCCCTGAGGATGTAAAACAAAAGTTAACTGATATTGTTCACAATAAAAGTATAACCTTTAAGAAAGAAAATGATAATTTGTCTTGGGATGGTTCCAAATCAAGGGAATATAACACAAGAGATGACTAAAACATATTAATTAAGAAAAAACTTAGAACAAAGATTGATCTTCCCCTTAGACTCTATTGGGACAAGAATTGCCTTCCAAAAGTGGGTTGATTTTCTTGTATGTCCATCGCTTTAGAAAAGAAAATACTTATAGTTGATAGGTTAAAAAAGATGGGTTATGAAGGGCCAAGAAAATGTCCCCTATGTGAAAATGAGCAGGAATCAACAGATCATATTCTTCTCAACTATAACTTCTCTAATAAATATTGGCATTGGTTATGTAGAAAATTGGGGTGGATAATGATCCTCCCCAATAGTCTACTGGGACTATTTCAGTGTTAGCCTAATATCCATAAGAAAAATATATATAGTATTATATGGACAATCTCCCCCTTAATTATGATATGGGAATTATGGAAAGAAAGAAATAGACATATATTTAAAGATAAGAAAATGGGTTGGGATTACCTAATAAAATTGAAGTCGTTATTATAGAAAAAATTAATAATAGGATTTTAAACCACTCCAAGGAAAAAGCTAATATGAATTACTAGGATGAAAAGATGCATGGTAAGTGGATTGGTTTAAAATTGCCTCCTTTTATTGGACTTGGGAAAACTAGTTCAATACACAAAAAGGCAGGAGAGTATATGACAACCCCCAAATTGGATCGTTCAAACTAAACTTTGATGGGGCCTCTAGGGGAAACCCCAGGGTGACAAGATTAGGCTATTGCATCCATAATTGGATCAACCAATAAATTGGTTCAGTAGCTAAACCATTAGGCCAAGCATCCAATAATGTGGCAGAGCTCACAACTCTCATTGTAGGATTAAGAGTATGTAGGGGTCTCAAGATTGATAAGTTAGAGATCAAAGGTGACTCAAATATAATAATAAATGCCCTAAGAAAAGGTAATATGCCAAACTAGAAATTAAACTCATTATTATCCAATGCTCTTGACTTAATCCAATCTTTTCAAAAATGCACCTTTAATCACATATTCGGAGAGGGTAATTCAAGGGTTGATAAATTGGCTAATGAAGGAGCATATAAAATTACTCTGATTAATATATACACTAAATGAATTAGGAGATGTTAATAAGTATATTTATACCAAATGAAGGTAATATAAGTACACA
>MU223847.1:295592-329317 GCA_018584345.1 Thuja plicata
ATCCTCATTAAGAAATGAAAATGCTTGAGAATCTCAACATCATCATTAATTATCCTCAAATATGTACATGATTTTACATTTCACACCAATAAATAAACAAATAGATAATTTTAGAAATTGATAGATATAATATGAATGCAATTATAAATGTCAAAAAACTTTAAATATGGAGTTCTAATGCTTGCCTATTCATCTTGAAAACTACATGGCTTTTATATTTCCTCCAACCATACACAACCCTTGTAGTCACCATGATGTTTGTATTCTTTCCTCGAGAAAGAAGAGAACCAAATATACAAAGCTTGCTAAGATTTGTGAAGGCAAAAGTTGCCAAAAATCAATAAAACTCAACTAGACGAGTTAATAGGCAATTTGCTTGGCTTTTAAATTAATTCTGATACTTGTGATATTTTCAAGTAGTACAAGTTTCTAAGAGCTTAGTAACTTATTTTTTTAGTTGTGGTTCTAGTTGCTTGAGATTTGACATTTCAAACAAATCTTGAAGTTTTAGGTCTTGCTTTGTTAGGTTAAATTTAATTAGTTTTTGTATCAAACTTATTTGAAATCAATAATTTGTAGGTGTAGATATTTATACTAGAGATTTTCAATCTACTATCATGTACTACAAAATATGAATAAGTTTCGGTTTAATCACGACAACACAAGCCTCACCTAGAAGATGGTTGATTGTTTTCCCCACCTCCAACCTTTTGAGGTTTTAGTAATGTTATTGTGTTGTCAATGGTTGTGTAGAAGTTTTTTGGTTTGAATGTTAATGTTTTCATCTTCTATTTAGGGTTGGTACTAGCTTTATAATCTTTGGGGTCCAAATTGTATATCGGCCTCTTTGTAATGGTGCACCATTGAGAAATTGAAGTTAGTTCTTAGTATTTTGGGGTGTTTGTTTATACTATAATTATTCGAATGGAGGGATAGTTGATGGTGAGCTTTTGGTATTGCTTAGCGGTTATAGCAAAATTTTACAAATTGTATCTATATTTAATAAACTCATATTATTACAGATAAAAAAATGTGAATAAGTTCAAACATGAGTTTGTAATAGTACATCTTATTTTATTTTTTGATCGGTAATAGTGATTTAAATTTAATTGATAACTCGGGAAAATATGAACCTGGCCCGGACCAAGGATGGCTACAATAAGGGAATCAGCTCCCCAAGGAAACACTAACAACCAAAAACACCCTTCAAAATGCCTTAACAACACCTATTGTCAATTAAGATTTTCTCTTGGTGCCACCCTTCTTGTGTGAGCGCATAGTCATATAAAAAGAATTCATTATTTTCTTTACTTTTTTTCCCCTCACCATTGTCGAACCCTCTTCCACCTTGACCACCTCTTCTTGCCATTCTATCAAATTGGTCATCCTCCTAGCACCAACACATCTTCCATCTTGCTGGATTTGTATTCCATCAATGATATCATCCTCTCCCTCTTGAGTTTCTATAGGTCTTTTTTCCCCCTCCCATCTGGGGTAGCAATAGATTTCTTGTTCAAAGGCTCCTTAGCACAACCCGAATTGACAACCTTAATATTGTTCATAGGTTGTTCATTTAGAATCAAATTTTCACATTTTTGTTGGGGCATCACCCCACTTACTACTTGAGAGAAGCTCTTCTATTGTTCACCCTTCTTCTCCACTGTATAATGAAGGTGGGAAACATCCTTCCACCAAGAAGTATGCCTATCCTGTCTTTGTTTAGCACATTGGGCAGTCATATGCCCAATCTGAAAACACCTCTTACATCTAAAGGGTATCCCTTCATAATCTGGAGACTGTACCCAAAAACCTTTTGAGGTTTTGAGTGTGATTTATGTTGGAAGTCCATCAACCATATTCACCTCCACTAAAATTTGAGCATAGGTAGAGTGCAGGAAGTTTGAAGACTCTTCATCTACCATTTAAAAATTACCCAAAAAATTTCCTATAGCTTCTAAATAGGAGTCATAATAGTACATCTTGTTAATTGACAAGTAGGTGATAGTTTTAAAACTGTACAACATCACATTTGATCATTATTTGAAAGTTAGTGGTTGTTTCTTACATTCCTATGATTTCTTTGAATGTAATTATATATTTATAATATATAATGAGCAAAAAACATTACCTAGAAAATCATAGATCCCACAAACATTAATTAGAACAAGTTGGAAGAAAAATTTAATTATTTCCTATGTACCCAGTGCACAACCAATTCAATATGGTCCATGATTGTATATGCACACTAAGGAAGCACGAGTCTAGGGATATGTCTTGCATATGCTATCCATATTTTGCCATTGCTTAGCTAACACAAATTAAGGCTTATTTGTTCCAGGTGGCTCTATAAGTGATTGAAAACCCTATTCATCATGTTTCTTACAATATGAAATATTTTATGCTAGCCATCAACTTAATCAGTTATTATGATATTAGTATCAAGATCCAATTATGTAGGTTTTGAGTTAAACCCATTGACCCATATTACATGAGTAGTGGTTTGTACAAACTCATCTCTCATGAGAATGAATGGTTATATGACATCTAAGAGATTAACTAATTATGAGACAAAATCCGCTACATATTCATTAGAGAGACATATAGACTACTCTAAGGATGGGGTCTTATAGAACGATTACATGAATTATTTGGAAGAGAAAAGTGTCTTATGAAGAAAATAATGTTTTTTCTAATAGAACCTTTTCTTTTTTGTATTAAAAGCTACAAAAACTAGGGTGTTCTCCATTAGATACAACGACCAAGAGGGTGTACAATCAATAGATTAACAATAACAACACATTAACTAACTACTAATATAAAAAAACATCAGTATATATCAATCATCTAGACCATCAAAAAATAATTAACGTCTTTGGGTCTACTACCCAATATATCATCTATACTACTAAAAGTTTGATAATAAGGCGACCTAGAGCCATCCCAATAAACATAAAAATACCTAGTAATAGTATCACAACTAAAAGCTAAAATAAACATAAATAGTTTTCCTAGTATGCCCATAGTGGCAGTTAGCAACAACAAAACTAAATAGAATAAGGGACATAATCCCTATCAAGCTCCCTTGTAGATGCATCTAACTTGGTAGAGTGCAACTGACCAATCATCTATGAGGAACTTGAAGAGTTCCTTATAATTGCACTCATCAGTTTCATCTTCATCTAGAACCTTCTTCTATAGTAGACAAAAGGATGTCGCTGAACTATGCATAACCCTCAAGGAAAATATGGAAATGCTGCAAATTTTCCTTTCAAGCTCTGAAACTTTGGCCTTAATCTTTTTGAGTTTACTAGCTGTAGTAGCACATTTGTCATAGTTCCCAAACACGAGGTCATTATAAGTCCCAACAACAACAAGAAGTTTGGTAGTAGTGTTTTCCTTTGGCATCATTTCATTTGCAAGGTCTATGGGACATGTTTTTATGCTTTCAACACATGCGAGGAGCTATTTGCAGACTCTTAGCTATCCTCCATTTCCACATTCTTATCATTTTCAGTCTCTACCTCTTTGCCTTTTTCCTTTTTTCACTTCACTCCCACTATCTTCCTCCTCCTTAGACCTTGTATCTACATTTACCTTTTTTTCTTGCCCGTGGGATGAGTAGCAAGCCTAGTAGACCGCTTAGGAGTACTAGTTTCCTCAGTAACTTCAATGTCATAGTCAATTTCTTAGATTGTGAACTTGGCTTTCTTAAAGGCCTTTCCTTTCTTCCTTTTCAAGGGTTGTGTTTTCCGCTTGTTATCCTTTGGGTCCACTTCAAAACCGACATGGGTAGGGGTTTCAAGGGTGCCATGGCGAGACTTTAACCTAGGGTTTTTGATGCATTTCTTTTTGTCGGGCTCGGGCGTGTCTTAGAGGCTAGCAGAGGGATGGGTAGTATAATTAGGGGCCTCCTGCACAATAATAGGCCTAGGTGGATAGAGGGCCAAATGGAAGTGATAAAGCCATAAAATGAGACCTTGGCGGAGGGGGTGGGCCTTTTTCCTTGGTTTTTAGCAGAGTCCATTGCTTCCTTAACCAAATTTTCTAGGGAATGGAGGAGAAAAAATGGAAATGAAATAACACTATGATTGTGAAAGTGATTAAGCAAGGGCACATGGTAAAACTAGTAGACCCCAAATCTTCCTTCTAGGGTGAAGTACTTCATTATCAGGAGACATACCTAGTCCTAAGGCTCTGGGAGTTGCTCACGCTCATAACCTCCATGATGTTTGACCAAACTTTCATTTTCATAAAAGAATTGGTTTAGGCTCTCCATGCTCGAGACTCTGCTCATCTTCTTTCATTTCCTCCCATTAGTTGAGAGACTTATTGCCTTTGCAATCACATCCTCATCAACTTCGAAAGAGATTCCCCCAACATAAACCCTTCTATTAGCCCAAGAAGTAGCAAACTAGGTAGATAAGTTTTCATCATGGCCATTCATGTTTTCAATATATTGTGCCACCCCTCCTTCCTTACATATATGCCAAATAGTGGCATTGTTTTTGAATTTGTCATGTTTATTTGGTTGGACTCTAACCCTATCACCTCCAATGGCGTTGCTCTCAAAACGGTAGAACTCTGGTTCTAAAAAAGCCCCAAATTGTTTGTAATGCCAAAAAGAAAGGAAACACCCAAGATAAATTAGAGTAGTCACTCCAATTATATGTTATTAAGAAGTTTTACTTTTAAAATTTAAATTTTGAAAAAGTAAATTTGAAATAGATTTCAAATTTTATTTCTTAGCAATATAATTTTTTATTTCTTTATCAGTAATTTGCGTAAAATTATTGAACAAGCCTACTTCCTCTGCATAGAACAACAGCGTAATTAACCTTACAAAATTTCTATATCCTTATTAATTTTAAAATTTCTACTGCGAAACACCATCAAAAAAAAAAAATTTCTACTGCGAAACTTATCAAAGATAAACTGCCGCAGTCGTGAGTTTAGCGTCTCACAGACATTCCTCTTCTTAAAACACTCTGGTTGATATCGCAGAATGCTCTGAACAAAAACAGCGCAATGGTCTCTTCACTGCCAATGACAATTTCAATGCCAATTAGAGTACCGTATCTCCCAATTCATCCCCAGCATGTGCAATACATGCAATGTAAATGGAAATATTGGCCTCTTCCTCTCACTATTAGGAGAGGGCCTCTTCAATTTCGAGCTGCTGCATCTTCTAGAAGGAGCAAAGACCGTTCTTTCCCAAAGCCTGAGGTACTCATCGTAATATCTTGACCATTTCTTTTTCGTGCTTACACAATGCATCTCATGTCTTTTCAGGCTCTTAAATTAAATGCTTGTAAATCCTAACCCTAACTCTGATTCTATGTCCGGATGGCTTAAATCATTACAATTATGTTTTCTATCTTTTCTTTATTCACCTCCATAAATTTTGAAGGAGTGTTGGGACAATCTTATGGTCTGTATTCTTGAGCTTTGTGAACTTTGGTCACACACATCTGAGTTTCAGACTGGATTTTTATCATGGTTTGTAAAAGTGGGTCACGGTCAAGCTTAGACCACATTCTTACCATGATTTCTAAAACTAGACTACATTCTTACCGTGATTTATAAAACTAATTCAAACTGAAGGTTAGATTACATGCTTAAGATTTGTAAACTTAGGTCATGCTGGAATATAAGCTGAGACTGCATCCTTATTAAGATTTTTAGATTTGGTTAAACTCAAACTTAGACCCCATTCTTAAGATTTGTAAACTTGGGCTCTGCTTGAATATGAGCCACACTCAAGCTTGAACCAAATTCTTAACGCTTGAAACCTTGGGTTGCACTCAAATATTGGCTTGGATTACACTGAAGCTTAGATTGCAATCTCAGGATATGCAAATTTGGTTCCTTGAATTTTTGTGAGCTTTGGTCATGCCCAAATGTAAGCTTGAACTGCATTCTAATTAAGATTTGAAAATTTGAGTCATAGTCAAATCTACCCCATACTCATTTCATAACAGTTTTGCTATGTTTAGGTAAAGTTATGGATCATCGTATTGTAATAAGGTGGGCTTGAACTTGGATCATGCCTTTATGAGTGGCCTCATCACCATTACACCACAATACCTTGGACATACTATTCAAGTTTAGCTGCCAGCATAACTGCACAACTCTAGCAAAGGGCTAGTGTAATGTCCCTTCTTGGGATCTTCCTGATTTCTGCCCTAGAGTAACAATTCCAGCTTAAGTCTAAGGAGGTAATACATTTACAAACATAACTTTATAAAAATATTATCAAATGCAATACACGATTTAAGGTAATCCTGGTTTAGGTCATACAATAATATTAATAACCATTAAGAAGTAAGAATAAATGATAACATCTAAATTTACAAGCATTCACATTAAATATCAAGATTTTATGATAACATATAAATCCATATAAACACCATTTATATTTAAACCAAAATACATCGATAGCATTAATAATTTTCCAAGGCATATTCCTATAGCAACCGTATTAGGAATTCGTTGGAAATGTTTTCCAAACACAATCTCAAGCATGGTAATGCTTGTATCGAGAGCATGGGTGGATCCTCGTCCATCCATCTCATGGTGGCATACTTGAGAAGATCCCCAAGCCCAGGGGCACTCATACGTCTCCCAGCCCATGCGCATGCATCTTGGGGTGGCGTGCTTGAAAAGTCCCTCAAACCTAAGAGCACTCATTCACCTCCTAACCCACAAGCATGGCAGGATCTCAGGTCCACTCCATCCCTCAGTACACCTAGGAGGCGCATTGTCCTCCTTGATCAAGCCCAGGAGCACTCATTCGCCTCCCAGCCCACGAGCATGGCAGGATCTCCAATCCATCCATCTTAGGGTGATGTGCTTGATAAGACACATTAAGACTGCCTTCCTCAACAAGCCTAGGAGCACTCGTATGCTTTTTGGCCCATGAGCCTGCATCTTGGAGTGGTGTTTTTTATTAGAACAATAAATTAGTTGTTGTAGCCTGTAGCAATTAGTGTTATTCTGTAATGCATGTGATATCTTCTAATGCCTTGGATGGTAGTACCACCAGTTGTTTCATATTTGCATTTTAATGTTTTTGTATGCTTCTCTGAATAAGCATAGATAAGGATGGCTCCCTTCTTTGTGTGCCTATCTTACTTGTAGTTGCACACTCTGTTGAATAAGCGTACAAGTGTCTAGCTCAGCCACCTTGTGTGTTTCCTTTCATCTTCTTACATCAAGCACACTCCATTGGAGAAGTGCGGACTTGGCTGGCTTTGCCACCCAGTGTGCTTAGTTGACTAGATCACTTCATGTGCTGCCAATTTAGATAATGTGGTGTGGTCCTATTACTGTATGCTCTTGCATTGCCCATTTCGGGAACTGGGTGGTCAGAACGTCAAGGGCATTACATTGTAGCTTTGTTTTAGTTGAAAATTTCAATTTTTTTGGGGGGTGTTTATTACACAATGAAGAATTAATGAGATCATCCTCCTTTGATTAAGGAGTAGTAAAAAAATTTCAGTTCAAGCCTATCTTAAATTCATGTTTTGATTTACCTTTAATATTAGTAATAAGTATGGTTTATTTAGTTGCATGTGCTCTTATCCAATGAAGTTCCTAATTTGTTATCACACTTGTCCTGTTCTCATTATTCTGAAATGAGTGCATTTAATTTCAATTAGTTTTCCTTTATAATTTATGAAGCTCAATTTTCTACTATATAAATTTATGCAGTCTGTTTTCTTACTTTAGTTATCATATGTTAGATATTTTAACAAGTTAAATCTGTTGGACCTGGTAACTGGCAAAATTGTATACATTCAAACTGTTTTCTATTTCAGGTTGTGCTATATTTGTGAATATCAAAATAAATGTAAGCCTTCCCTTATAAGAGAGGAGGAACTGAAGTTTTTTATACTGGATGAGTACATTTGTTGTTTGACAAATTCTAGTGATGATAGGTTGTCATTCTGATTAGTGTCTTAGAACTACACTCAACATAACTTGAAAGATCACCATAGTTAGTTGTCATAACTTGAATGGGGAGAGGGATGAAATGGGGAAGGGACCACAGGGACAAGGTAGGAGGGAAGGAGGCATTGTGGGGTAGGGGCAGGGAATGGTTGGAAAATCATAGATCAGTGTTATTTACTGTCATTTGACTTAAAAGAATATTCTCCTAAGAAAATTTAAACAGGTAAGATTTTCATGTTCAACTATCAGTCCATGTAGTTTACACTAGTGCATGTTTGACAGTGAATTCATTGCAATCATATGCCATTTGCCAGTCCATGTGCTTGCCTATTTTCTTATTGTCTAATTTCTTTTGATGGTCGTGTATCCTACTGGTTGATCCTGTGAACAAGGACCTTCATTTTGTTGCAGACAATCATATGACTATTGTGCTATTCTGAATGCAGAATCCTATTAACTTTCATCCCTTCTTTCCCCTAGCCATTAGTTATATCAATATGGAGTTTATATTTATAACAATTTACAAAGCTAATAATTTGTTGTCATTGGAGCAGTCCAACCTTGACTACTGTGATCATAGATGGCTATAGTTGTTAGTTCTGCCAGTACCTGGTTGAAGGTTACTGTTCAAATATTGAAAATTATAGCAGATCCTCATGATTTATGTGCTGTTTACAGAGATAGAAGTAACCTTCTATTAAGGCTGTTTAAATTTGAAGTTTTACTAACTATATATAAGAATTGCATACTTCTAGATTGCTATTAAGAGTGGAACGTGTCTCATTCATTCTTAAATGTCAACTCTTCAGGGAAATAACGGAATTTTTTATGGTTGAGTTGATATTGTTGTAGTGTCTTTCTTTTCCAGAAACTACAGAAGGATGAAGAAGACGGGGAGGATTTAGGTGATGATGCTTTGGAGTCATTGTTTAGCCAATTGGAGAAGGATCTTGAAAAAGGTACATTAGCTGATGATGAGGAGATTACTGAGGAGGAAATGGCCAAATTTGAAGAAGAATTAAGGGGACTATTAAATGTTGAGGCGGGTGATGAGAAATCATTACTTGAATATGCGCCATTGGAATTAGAGGACTATCAACTGCAGAAATTGGCTGCAGCATTGAATGCGGGTCGTCGTAGAGCCAGTGTAAGTGTGCAGCAATCATATCTGCCCATCCATCTTCGTATCACTTTCTTTTTTTGTTAATGGATTTAGTTAGACAAGTCTTGTTGCTTTCTGCAGATTAAAAAGCTTACAGCAGAAGTAGGCCTTGAACGAGGAACAGTCCTTGAATTATTGCGCAATCCTCCTCCTCAGCTGGTTTTGTTTCAAGATAGGGAGTATACAACAAAATCAAATGAAGATACTGATTCTACCAAATATAATGTAGAGTCATCTGAATTTGAAAGAAAACCTTCAAACTCTATATTGCCATCTCAGGCTGAAACTGAGGTGCAAAGGAATGAATCCGAGTCACCAATATTTGTGAACCAGAGGGGCTGGAATACAAAAAAGAGGCTAAAAAAAGTGCAACTTGCAACACTGGAGAAAGTATATCAGCGTACGAGGCGCCCAACTGTGAGCATTTCATTTTGTTTTAAGAAACTATTAAAATTTGCTACCTTCATGTCTGAACTTCCTTTTCAATGCTCCAAAGCATACATTATACATGTAGGAAAATGTAATAATGAAGTAAAGGCATTGAAATCTGCTTATGTTACTTAGCAAGACAGGAATATGTCAGGCATATCATTTTACAATAAAATCTCAGTAATATTTGTTTTATCTCAGTATGACATTTGAAGAGTTAGCTTGTGTAGATGGATATATCTATGAGGGGTGCAACCTTTCTGCTATTTGTTGGGTGAATATTTTGCAACCGACAGTTTGAAGAATCAGTTACAAAATAGTGGTTTCATCCACAACATGTGAGACAGTCTTTCCTAATTAAGGGAAGGCTCCCCTTATCTACTGTTACTAAAACTAAGCTAAAACTGTACACTAGGCTAATTGCAAGGTGTTACATTCACCATACTCTCTTCTTTTCAGAGTAGGCGTTCTTTCGTCATATTCTCTTGCTTCAGAATACACGATTCTTTCTAACAATGATCTCTTAAATACAATTAAGCAAAATAAAAACAAGAAGCTCGTGAAAGCTCAAATTCTTTCCAGGACTCCCTGTGAGGATTCGGGAACAAGGATGAAACATACGTGCAGCTCGAAGTCTTCAGCATATATTTCACCTTACATGCACAAAGTGAAAAAGTAAAAGTAACACAAAGTCTGCAAGTTACCTCCTTGTCTGTGTGTTTTCTACAATAGCTTCAAATTTTATAAGCAACTCAAAGTCTGCAAGACCAAATTTGGAAACAAACTATAACTCTGAACACAATATGCAGCTCAAAGTTTGCAAGATTGAGTTCAAATCCCTCTTGAACAAAAGCACAAAACTCACAATCAACTCAAGAAAATGTCGTCACATAACAGTTTGAATCAACACAAAGTTTGAAAGCAAGTTGCCTCTTTTATTGAAAGCAATTTCATTTACATCCAAGCTCAAAGTCTTAGAGTGCATATACAAACTGGCAGAGTTTTCTTGCATTGCCAAAAGATAAAATTACAAGGAGCACCCTACTTTATTTATAGGTGAGGGGCTGAGACCGAAAAGTGGGAGAAACCCAACTAATCGAAACTTATTCAACATCTAACTACCTACAGTTGACTTATTCAACATTGCAAGTCTTGATGTCCTGCAATGTGATTACATGTTATAACTTTGCAGGTGATACTATCACATGCGATTATATCTTGTTTTTACATTACATGTAGTTTGTTGAAATGAAATTATAAATACATAATGAAAATTATTCAAAGTGTCTGACAAGACACGACACCTATTTACATCATCCTTTTATCATTTTTCATATTGCTACAAGATGCTAACACTTTGAAGATTCCATGCACGGTGAAAGTATTCTGTTCTGGAACAGGGCTGGCATCCCAAATTGTTCTGTATCATAGTAACTTTCATTGGTAAAGCATCTTCCCGTATCTGTCTTGAAAGCATTCTATGCTCTCCATCACTCTTGTCGCTCATTCACCCCCTTGTATGGCCTTGTCATGACGTTCTTCCTTGCACCAAGCTCCAACCTTGAAATCTACTTGCAAAATGAGGTCCATGAGGAATTTTGGGTTTTTTGATGGCCATTGCAGATAGATTAAGTATATGCATTTGAACTCACAAATGTGAATTCCAAGTTACAAATGCACATATATACTGTGGAAGATAACTTTTACCTGTAATCAGGATTTAGAAACCCGATTGCAAGTGGGGAAGAACATATGTGTAGGAAAGTCAAATTTTGGCTCCTTGCAGCCACATAGGAAGAATGATGGATCACAAAAAAAATCTCATATATGAACAACAAAAAAACTAAAACCAAAAACATTGCATGATCCATTTTAAACCAAAACCACAACATTCAAAATTTCAAACTATTAAAACAAAGAAAAATGAGGAATGTTATGCAAAAAAAACTTCACTGATTTTGAGCAAGAAAGACCATAGTGACTGCAATATATACATAATAAGCCACACTTTTGAATAAAAAGACCAAAATAAAGCAGCATACGTGGTAAAAAGATGACGTTTTTATTTGAAGGAGACAAAGAAATTCAAGTGTTCTCCAAAAACGCCTTCAAAACACATAAAAGGAAACCATACGTGAGCTTATATAGCGTTGAGGGCATCACAAATCAAATGAAATTGCAAAACCTCCTCCAATAATGCGATTTTAGATCTGGAAGTGTTTTGGACATATGGCAAAATTCAAGAGAGAATATCCCTCAAAAACTCCAGTTGCAGGCGAGATTTCAGGTTGTAAATGGCTCCCAAACCTAGCGTCGGGTTTCGTATTGCAGATTGCAAGCCACAAACACTTGTTTTGTGAGAAACAAAGCCCGATATGTAAGGCTTGAGTGATTTTGGGATTTAAGACGCCGTTTACAAGCATTGTTTTTTCCTAAAACATTGGTCTACTTGTAATCGGGTTTTAAAACCCCGATTACAAGTTCACAAGACTTTAAAACTTTTTTTTTTTATGTTAAAAATGCTGCGTGGGTTAAAGTCGGGCTTTATTTTATGTTTTACAAGTTTAAAAACACTTGTATCATGCAATTTAAAAGCCGATGTCAGGTTTTAATCTGCCTTTTGCAAGTGTGAAAAATAATTTCAAAGACATTAATGACTTGTAATCATGATTTAGAATCCCGATTACAAGCTTATTTTCTTTTCTAATAATTCACTTTTAAAGTGCCTTTGGGCTTTATAATATATCTTACAAGTCATAAAAATACTTTTAAAACAAAAACTCTACTTGCAATCGGGTTTTAAAATCCCGATTGCAAGTATTAAAAAGCAAAGGACTTTAAACATAACTTGCAATCAGGGTTTTAAAATCCGATTGCAAGTATTATTTACTCGTAATGTGATCTAAAAATCAAGCCTAATTGGTTAAGTCAGGCTTTAGAATTGGCTTTACAAGTTCATGCTCTTATAAACTCAAAGAATATAATACTCGCAATCGGGATTTAAAATCCCGATTGCGAGTAATATATTCTTTATTTTTCCTTTAAGTAAGGCATATGTTTGAACACACAATGTCAAAAATCTTTAAAACAAAAAGGATGAAGAATCTATGACACAAAAGGAAAACAAAAAGATCAAATCAAACAAGAAAAATCAATCAAAAACTCAAGTTTTCACAAATCGAGTACCTGCAATCAGGAATATAAAACTCGAAATTGCAAAGAAAACCAGGAAAAACTCGACAAAAATCTCGAAAAATGACATCTATAGGACGAAAAACTAAGGACGAATCAAGGTATGATTGATTGTCTTTGAGAAACGCCTTCAAAATGCCTATCTTAGATAAGTAAACTACGAATTTATCAAATATTTCGTAGTGTTGTCTAAATTTTGCAAATTCAAAATTATGAACAACACTAGTGAAACTTAAGTGTCTTTGATTATAGGTTTATTTCACTTCATGAACCAAACCTAGTTTAACTTCTTCACTACTCTTTTTTATGAACAATACATCTTGACATATACATTAGTAGGATTGTTAGATAATTATTTAATGGCATAAATCTATTTTAATAAATTATCAGTCTTATCTAACAATTTTCATTCCATGAACAAGTGCATTAGCGAAAGTAAAGCAATTCAAATTCACATTAATATTCATTTCAACCTTTTTCATTCACAAGAGTGAGGAATTTGGGTTGTTAGAAAGAAGAGGATATCTAAGGCAATTGTAGTGTTGATGGGTCTTGTTTTGACCTTTTCACACATCACCCCATTGCAAATGGGGACCCCCTACATTTTTGCCCACTTGGTCGTTTGCTTTTGAGTACTCGGTAGTTTTGGTGTAGTTTCCCAAGGTTCCAAATGTTTTGATTAGGTTTGATGATTTATGCTAAGTTTGGAATCAAGTGTCATTTGTCTTTGGCTCTGAGAAAAGAAGTTTTGCGATTGAGGAGATAATGAAATTTCAAAAGGCCTACTAGTGAAGTTTTGAGTGTTTGGACGAACTTACTATATTTAGCAATTTCTATTTTTAGTAAGTCTATTCATTGATTGCAAAGGGATCAAAAAATATCTAGATTTAGGTCAGTTGAAGTAAAAGGCTAAAATGAGGAAATTTGGCTAAGGCATGACAACCATCCAAAATCCTTCAATGCCTACTAGATGCACCCAAGAGAGGAAATTCACAACGACCAATGATTCCTCAAGTCCCAAAATCTTCCTCCACCTTAAAAATGCGCCCAAGAGAGGAAATCCACCATAACGGAGGATTCTTCCAAAATTCAACAAATCCTCCTCCAAGGCCTAGGTGCGCTCATGGGCTTAAATCCACCCTGTACAAGGAATTTCTTCCAAGTTCCAAATTCCTCCATGACTGAAATGTGCTCAAGATGGCAAGGTGTTCAAAATTTGACCAAGTGAACGAATTCCTTGACCCCCTCTAATATGCACCCAAGATGGAAAGAACATGGAAAGACCAAAAAATGACTAAATATGGGAAAAATCCTTCTCCCAAGTCTAGATGCACTCATGGGCGCTAATCCACCTTGTGCGAGGAATTCTCTATCAAGCGAAAAATCCTCCTCCCTGTCTCAAGTGCGCCCATGGGCGCTAATACACCTTGTCCAAGGATTTTCCTCCCTAAACCAAAATCCTCCTCATTGTCTAAAACGCGCCTGAGGTTGAGATTGCATGAAATGTTGAAATTGGGCTAAGTGTGGAGAAAATCCTTCTCCATGTCTAATATGCGCCCAACATTTGAATAGCAAAGAAATGAATTTAAATGCCCAAAATTATATTTTTTAAAACCAAAAAGGGTGTGACACATGGAAATCAAAGAGTGGGTATTTTTTTAGCAACATGTGGGGACCACCAAAAAGACAAGTTAGATCCTCTCGCAAATTTGAAACAGGAGGAATATTTTAGATGGTAATAAATGAGTTGCTAAAACTACCTCAGTGCCAACCTAGCAGTAGAGAGTGCAAATTTTCTATATAAGGGAGTGTAGAATTTCATTTCTCACATCGCAGGTTGAGGAATACGAGGCAAGAGCATGTGAGTTTGAGAAGAGAAGCTATTTGGAGTGGGTTTAAAAGTAAGGGAGTTCTT
This sequence comes from Thuja plicata, assembly GCA_018584345.1. Taxonomy (NCBI): domain Eukaryota; kingdom Viridiplantae; phylum Streptophyta; class Pinopsida; order Cupressales; family Cupressaceae; genus Thuja; species Thuja plicata. The sequence continues at coordinate 310,241 of MU223847.1, forward strand.
TTCTTCCGAGGTTCAAGATCATTCTAAGTTTGTATGCAAATTATGGAGTTATTCTCATTTAAAATTTCTTAGATACAATTCTTATGTTGATCATTTTGTTTTGCAGGAAATTAGATGGCAGAATCAAAGGTAACAAGCATGTCAAGGCAAGCTTAAATCAAGAGAGAGCTTAAAGGATTTGTTCTTGAGTCGCGGATTGTGTCAAAGTGGAAAGAAGTCAGTGGCACCAACTTGGGATCTCTCAATTTGGATGAATTCAAAAGCAGAATGTTTGGCTATGAAGGACATCCTCCATCATTTTAGCTAAGAAGCTGACCAAAAGTGGAATTGTGGCGGCAACTAGTTTCCCTAGTGCTATACAATGCCCACATTTGATTGTTGAATTTCAAAGTACTATAATTCTGAGCAAAGATCAAAACTAGCTACTGACGACAAGTTGTTGGCAAATCTCACCTCGAAAGCGATTATTGAAGCATTTGGGATTCCAACTTATCTTTCCATGGTATACAAGACAAAAGAGAGGGTCTTAAGGCTTTATGATTCCAAAGTAGATGGATGTGCAGGAGTCAACAACCGCAAGTGGCTGCAAAAGTCTAAGCCTTATCATTCCAAGATGCCCAAGCAGCTTGTCAGGATGGACTTCAAATAGGAATATAGTGACCTTGTGATGTTGCTAAGCCGAATCATGGGATGCTCACAATCATTCAACTTTGAGCCATGGATATTCTATTTCATTGAAGAAGTGACAGATGGAGTCAAGGTTGTGGATTAGTTAAGATTAATCAGTGACAATCTGGATGAGCAATCAAGGAATTTGGAGCATTCCTAGTCTTTTTATATGAGCTCCTACATTGTATACTTGTTAACAAGAATGACCAGTTATGAAGGTTTGAGGTGCAAAGGACCCATCGGGTGTGGTCCAAGACAATTCAAGGTGTACGAATGCTATCCTCAATTGCACCTATATAATACTGCTAGTTTCCTAAGATCCAATGATGCCTTCACCATGCATTTTGTTAGATCTCTTCAGAGTGGTGTTCGCATTAGGATATCACAAGAAGCAATAAAGTTGATGGAAAAGTACAACTCATGGTTTATCCAATTCCCAAGATTCACGTACATTCGACTTCAAGGGTTCTCCTCCTATCCCTATAGGCTTCCAAGATATCTGACTGATAAGATGGTGCTATTGGAGATGACAAGGCAATTGATAGCTTATGATAAAATCCAAAAGAAGAAGAGGAAGGGTGGACTTCAACTCCCAATCATCATGGGGAACTCTGATGAAGTGTGCCCATCACTATCAGTAGCAAAAAGGTCAAAAAAAGAGTTACAATTTTGCCACCCTTCATTTCACATAGTAGGGTCGGATTTCAACCCCTATTATAGAATAAGAATGGTGGTTGTTAGAAAGTATAGGCATAGAATGCAACATGCAACTCGAAGATTACTGGGTTAATGCTAAAGATGACTTTTAAGTCAGGAAGAGAATGTATTCTAGATTACCACTCAGGTTGATTACAATACGTGAAATACATCCAATGCCAGATCAAGTAAAAGAAGATTCGAACATAGTTCAACCTGATTTTGAGGAGAAAAATATGTCCATTCAACTGGCCAATTGGTTTGGTCTTGAAATAACGGATCTTGATACATTATCCAGGCCAATTACAAAATTCATAAGATGATAGGTTGAATATCACATCATTAAACTGAAAGCAAGAAATGTTCACCTAACTTATGATCTGATGGGGGATCAAGAGTCACATGATTGTAGAGATGAAGAATCATTAGAAGTTGGAGTGAAAGAAGAAGAAGAATCCACAAGAAAAGGTAGAACACGGGAAAGGGAAGAGTATTGCTTAGGATATGCAGACAAAGAAGAGGCAAGATGTCCCAAGTGAAAGGCCTCCACAGAAAAGGCCAAGGCTAAAGGTAACACAATCATCACCTTGCAATCTCTCTAGTGTACAAGAAGTTGATCTCTTTATTAGGGAAAAGATTGGATCCAACGCAAGAAGAGGGTCAAGTGACCCCAAAAGAACAAGATAGGCAAAGTGTCAAAACTTCTGGAGAATTTGCCCAGTAGAGGAATGAAGAATAGGGACCTTCAAAAATATATCTTCATATCCAAGAATTCCTCGACACAATGTTAGTTGATTATTTTGGAGATCCAGAAATTCCCATTCTTGATGAAGAATTCCACAAGGAAGCAATGCAAGAGCCAGAACAGTTACAAGCGCATGATCAACAATTAGCGGCTCCAAAATGTTTAAGGGAAAGAATGAGGAAGGATCTTGTGGAAGAAATTGATTCTACACTGGAGTTATAGGAATTTCTAAGCCGAATAAATAAGCCATTAGAGAAAAGTAAGGCAAAGAAATTCTCCAAAAGCACCAAAGATGAATCAGGATCCAAAGTTTTACATGTACCACTACCAAGGACTGACAAGGCCAAGGATGAAATTACTCTAGAAGAATATATTGTAACAACAATTAACCTGGGACATGCAACCAAGGCACAAGTGATGGAAGAATTTCCACCCAGACATTGAAAGAAGAGATGGAGAGAAGAAAAGTATTGAAAATGGAAAAGTGAGAACAAAGCTTTGTGTGGATATCTACAACGCCTGACACATCCAGTTAGGCATGAAGATCAAATGTTTGTTCACCCTACAACTCTTCCAAAGGAATCAATGGATGACCTTGAAGAATTGAGGAAAATCACCCTAGGCATGAAAAGGTGGGTGAAGAATGTTTATGATACATGTAACTTCTTTGAGGATTCAACTTAGATGTATGAAATAAATCTGGCAATCCTTGGCAGAATATAGTGTGTAGATCAGGCATGGGAGGATACCCATATCTACCAAAATGAGACCATTCCACACTTGGAGGCTTTGATAGAAATTCCTGGTCAAGCATTGATGGATGGTGGAGTGATAAGAGAAAATGAGGCATATGACTTTTCCCGATGGTATGGTGCAGTAGTCATATGAAAGGAATTATTTGATAAATCAAATGAAGAGTCAGCTTGATTGAGGAAAGTGATCAGAAACATCCAGGAAGGTATCCTCAATACAGTTGAAGCACTATTCACAAAAAGGTTGATTGACAAAGAGATGTCAGCAGATAGTTCGAAGAATAGGCTGGAGGAATTCTTTCGCACAAATTCTTTCTTAGAAGGTGATTTGGAGAATACTTCCATATTGTTTAATATTATGCATAGAATTAGGAATCACTGCCAAAATGGGAAAAGAACTTCAAAAGGTGTGAAAAGGACATAAATTTTATGGAGTACAAACACAAGACTGCGCCAAGTTTCTCTGTGGATGAGCTAGAAATAATCATATCCAGATTCACCACATTTAAAGGAGTAAAGAACAAGCTCTTTTGGGCAATGAATCATTGAATTCCTAGTGGGCGTCTTGTCTCCTCATTGGTCGGCATGACCCACTCTCCTGCTGGTTGGCGTCTTGTTCTCTTAGTGGTCCACTTGGCCCCACTAATTTATGGCACGAAATCTATTAATGGCCGAACCCTAGTTAGGGCTTGTATGGAAAAATCCCAGCCTTCGGTTCTATTTTGATCTTGATCATTCATTGTCATTTTGAGGCCTATGAAAGGAGCTCATCCCTCTCATTTGTAACAAGAGAGAACTTTGAGAAATTGTTGCAATAAACTACCAGAATAAGAAAGTAGCTCATTGAAGGTTTGGTGATTATTTGCATTGTTTTGAGGGTTTGCATTGTTTCATGTTTGTCAAGTAGATTAGATTTGTTTTCAAGTTGTTAGATGAACAAGATTGATAATATTGTCTTATGGTGAAATCTTTTGCTCATTACCTTTTGCAACTAGATGATTTGTATGTGTAGTGTAAGGTTGGTTTGAGCCTTTTATGTGGATTCTTAACTTCAATCATTGAATGTGCACTGTTTTTTTTTATGGTGTGAAAAGCCTTAGAACATCCGTTGAAGATTGCATCTCCTTTGTGTAGTTGATTTGGTGAAGCAAAGTGTGGTGGATTTCACTTGAATAGTCATTGTCTTCCATGTTCTTAGGTTTAGAATAGAATCTCTCAAACATTATTCACTTTACTTTCAACATATTTTGTTGGAACATTTTAGAGTACTTTTCATTGCCAAATCATTCATATGCTTTTGAAGTTAAAATTGTCTAAGTCTTCTTGAAGAATCACGTAAGTTCCCCTTGAATTACTAGCATACATTAAGCCATACAAGATCATATCCATCATAAAGTTGCATGTTCGCAATAGGAACCTTGGAGTCACCTCCATGATCTTTGCAATCCTAGCATACGAGAGCGACATGAAACACCCATCAACAGAATTGGCGCTATGAGGGCGACACAATTTTTAGTCAAGAAAGACTTCTCATCATGAGCCAAGATGTTATTGCCACATAGAGGCTTATTCCTAGTTCTACAATCGAATCTCAGATTAGGAGACGATCAAGAAGACATCATTTCAGGATTGAACTCTCTTGGAAAGTTAAGAGAAACGCAATTAAGTATATGTGAGTGAGCTTTATGTTAGAGAAGGAAGAAGATAAAGCTCTGAAAACTGAAGTAACTATTCAAAGAGCATTGATAATCCAAAGAAATCAACAACTTCCTGCACTTTCATGACAGAATTAAGGAAGGTAACAATTGCATATTGGATCGTATCAATTCATTGTCACCTGAGAGACATCGAAGAATCCTAGGGTCCACTCTAGGAGCAAAAGGGTTACAATAGTTAAGATTTGATCCGAAGCCTAGGCGTGGCAAGAAGGAAGCTATAACAAGTCAAGATTCACTAAGTGTAGAAGATCTTACAAGATTATTCCAAACTCCACCACCTCAACGTCAAGTGCAAGGATCCGCTCAAGCAGACAATCAACAAGGACCAATTCAAGTAGCCGCACTAGCAGTTGTCTAACAACATCCAGTTTAAGTAATGGCAAATTGGCATCCACAAAATGCATCTCCTCTTGCAACATTCATTACTTATCATGACATGCCCAAGATCCTGAACATTTCTATTCTAATCTTTTTTGGTAATGACATTAACTGCACTACAGATGAACACATCAAGATTTTCGAAGATACCCTCTAGAATAGGGACAATCCAGAATTCATACGTTGCTTGCAGGCTATTCCCATATTTATTGGGTGAAGAGGCATTTTACTGGTATATTAACCTACCCACTAATTGAATTCAAACCTAGCAAGAATTGAAAGATGCATTCTTGGGGAAGTTTAGATTGGCAATCACTCCAGCAAAACTATATAGACAATTCATTGAAGTAAGAAGACAAGAACGAGAGCCAATCAGTGCCTTTAACAACAGATTTCAAAGGGCCTACTCAAGGTTGTGTGATCCATATCGCATAAGTGATGAGGCAGCTAGACAAATTTACTATGTAGCTTTGGATTGTCACTTCTATGTTTGTTTAGAAAGCCAATCCACCTCCAACTATCTCAAAAGAAGCCTATTTAGAATATGTCAAGGTTAGCCTTTGGTCACCAACAATTGCTACGGTAGCACCCAGTTACTTTGGACACACTAGCATGATGAATCAAGGAATGAGTAATTTCTCGACAAATTATGCTCCTGCTATCAATCACATTCCTTCTCCCATGAATCAGCTAGTGCCACATCCAGGGACCCCTATGTCGCAATCATTGCCAGCTCAACCAGTTTATCTTCAAAATACGACATCCTCAACCTAGACTCAAGAAGAAAAGGATGAGATGAAAGAGCTGATTGAGCAAGTCAAAAGGCTGTCCATTGAGGTTACATTTGTCAAAAACTAGAATTCGCAGAGAAGTTATCAAGTACATCAGGGTGCTAACTGAGGATACCAAGGCAACCCCCTGGGTCATCAAGAAAACCACCAAGGACACAATCAGGGATATCAAGAGAATAACCTTGGATTTCAAAACAACAATCAAGGATTCCTAAAGAGATTATGGAACACTACACCAAAGAATGGAGTGCACACACCATTGGATAATCCACCAACTTTAGAGAGCTGACTTGCAGATAAAGTTTTCTGTGCTGAGGAAGCTTTGTTAGGATGGTGTAGGCTGCACAATACAAATCAACTCTTTGAATTACAATGTCATGAATTCCAAGTGGCTGCTGATATCTTTAGAAGAGAAATGAAGAATACAAAATCTCCAAAAAATCCTCAACATCAAGATATAAGCTAGGTCTTGCACCAAGATATGATCAAGCACTGATCTTAGAGGATTTCAAATTTCCTTATGAATCCCAAGACAACACGCCACCATGGACTAATCAAAGATTGCAGCTTGTGTCAGCAAATGGTCCAGTGGAGGCGCCAAAATAATAAATATCATCAAGATATCAAGTTTAGTCTGTGTCACCAAACGAGCCACTTGAAAAGGATGTTTATAGCTTTCGTCCACTCTATAATAGCAATCTCATGGAAGGAACAAGTGAATTCCAAGCATTCCAACAATTATTTGGAAATGCAACTTCAAAGGCATATCAGAGGAATTATCGAAATCGCAATCCATTAACCACATCTATTCCTCCAAATAATTTCTCAACTCCTCCAAATCCAAATGCAAGCAACGTTACAAGTTTTCCAAGAGATTCACTAGAATATCGATAACAGATTGCCCCACAAAATAAAAAAGGGGTAACCAACTACTCAACAAGAAGAACAAAGGAAGAAGGAAAATCCTCCCATAGAGGAATTCGAAAGGCTAAGCTCCTATGTGCTAGAAGAAACAAAAGTTAGCCTGCCTCTATTTGAGTTAATGAGAATTCCGGAGATCAGGGAAACATTGTTGGGAAGCTTGGATGATACCCCTTCTAAGAATATTCCCCAAAGTGCGTTGAATAGAAATGCACCCAACAATCCTTAACCAAATCTGGCACAAAATACAAATGTAGTTCAAGATGCACCACTTATGTCGCACAACACATTTGATACTCCGAAACAACCCCCTAGCTTCAAAGGCATGGTGCAAAGTTTGCCGGATGCTTCAAAAGATTAGAATGTTGCAAGAAATGAAGGCGCATCACACGATGATCTTGGAACAAGGAAAAAAGATACAACCAAGGGCGTCGATGCGCTAGTAAAACAAACTTCAATGAATACAATTCAAAATATCATGCAAAGGGAAAATAACACTTTGTAGGGTGCAAAAAGTGAAGAAGTCATGAACCCAAATGCTCAAAGAGAAAAGCCTATGATCTTCTATCAAGGAAAGGATGAACTTGCTCCTTTCTTAGTGTTTGTCAGAATTTTTGGCAAATTTCTGCACAATTGCTTGATAGACTTTGGTGCATCAAACAATTTAATGCCTTTGGCCATGTGTAGAAGATTAGGGTTGATGCCTCTGCAAACAAACAAGAAGTGATCCAATTAGACAAAATGGAAGTTCCGGTTGTAGGAGAGTTGAATAACATCCATATGCAGCTAGCATCTAATCCCAATGTCTAGAGTTGTATTGACATTTATGTTGTTGACATACCAAATGGGTATGGTATGCTATTGAGTAGAGATTGGTCTAGGAAATTGAATAGATACATACCACCGATTTCTCTCATATGTGGCTGCCCTGGAAAGGAATCCCAAATTAAATAAAGATAGAAAGCACGTCCAGACTCAGGCTGATGATTACCGAATACAATGAAGATAATGAGATCTCGTTCTTGGAAACAAATTTGGGTTCATATAGGCCTAAAATTGAAGAAGTTCTAATGCTGCATGGCTCGACCAAAGGAGAATGCCTAAAAGAGGTGCAGGACTATGCATAAATACTCATTGAAAATGATCAGGATGTACAACTAGATGAGAACAAAGGAATCTTCGAAAACTTTAGAAACTTTGTCTCGAAAAGTGTGAAGCAAGAAGTTGAATTGGGTAAAGACACTTGCATTTGAAATTTATTGCTACCCAAATGGTGCAGAATCCATAATGCCTTCCACTTTGAATACTCATGTGCAATGTGCAAAATTGCTATAGAACAAGTATCCAAAATGATCCCACAAGCATCAATGATGGAGAACATCCAAGAAATCAAGAATGCTAGAAGCCCTTCCAAGGAGATAGTAACAGAACCAGAATGTGAAAAAATTAAACAAGATCAAAATCAAGGTTCTCAAGAAAAGAGTAAGAAAGAAGTTGCAAAATCGCAAGCTAAATCCTCCAATGTGCAAGCAACTGATCAGGTCTGAATGCTATGGTTAGATGGATCAAAGTCAAAGAAAGGAAATGGAGTAGGCCTTGAACTAGTCAATCCAATTGGAGAAACCTACTTGGCTGCACACAAATTGCAGTTTTTGTGCACTAATAATGTCTCTGAATATGAATCACTAGTTCATGGACTGCTGCTTGCTATAGAGAAAGATGCCAAGATCCTGCATGTGCTTGGAGAAAGTAGACATAATTGTGAGGCAGGTGAGAAAATAATATTCATGCCATGATAAAAGATTGAGTCGGTACTACAATAGAGTATGAGACCTCATTGTGAGTTTTGATGCATTCAATATCAAACAACTGCACTGATCAAAGAATCCAGTGGCAAATTCATTAGCGCAAGCAACTAGTTCATTGGAACCTCTCGCCATGGATTGTGAAAAGAAATTCACAATGGAGTTAACTTTAGTACCATTTGTCCTTGATAATGTCACCCACTTCCAAGTGTTTGAGGATGATAATCATATTCTTGTCTTCCTCACAAATTCAAATGTGTTCGCCACTCAAACCATTGATGAGGAAGAATTGAAAGAAGCTGAATTTGAGATTAAAGGAATCATGAATTTAAAGACAAATACCATTCACCGAGGTATGGTAGAACTAGAAAGAATTTTTGACCTAGATAGGTTGAGTGCTCTTAGATACCAAGCGATTGAAGGAAGCAAATGCGAAAGAGTGAACTTGGGAATAGATGAGCAAGTTAAAAAATGTTTTCATTGGGAAAGTTTGTACACCAGAAGAAAAGGAAGGTATCCTGAAAAATATGAGGGAATTCCTAGATGTGATACCATGGGGATACAAAAATTTGAAGACTTATGACACTTCATCACGTGTACAATCCCACTCAAGCCAAGAAGTAAAACTTTTCAACAAAGGCAAAGACCAGTCAATCCATTGCTAGAACCATTAATATATTAGGAAGTAAAGAAGCTACTTTCAACAAGGATCATCTTTCCAATCAGAAACTTGACATGGGTTGCCAATTTAGTTCCAATCACGGAGAAGTAAGATTATGTGTGGACTTCTGGAATCTTCACAGATCTTCAGAAAAGGATAATTACCCGTAGCCATCATTGAACGAAGTGTTACAAATTGCTAATGGATCTTATATGATGTCATTTCTAGACATTTATTTAGGATAAAATCAAGTGATGGTGGAAGAAGATAGATTGAAGATTGCATTCACAACCAAGTGGGGCACATTTGCGTACAAAAGAATGCCTTTTGGCTTAATCAATGCTAGAGCTACTTTCTAGAGGGGCATGTATATTGCCTTCCGTGATTTAGTTGGGAAATGCATCATTATATATATGGATGATCTCACATTGTTTTCCAAAAGAAGAGAGGATCACACAAGTGATTTAAGAAAGATCTTTTAGATATGCTGAAGATACAAAATATCTCTCAATCCAAAGAAGCGCATGTTCGGTGTCATTGAAGGGAAACTTTTAGGACAGGTAATTTCAGAACATGGAATTTCAATTGACCCAAATTCGATGAAGCTATTTCAAGAATAGGCTTTCTTGCAAGTCAAAAGGAACTAAAGTCATTCTTTGGCAAGATCAACTTCGTGAGGAAGTTCATAACTGGAATCACTGAGATAGTCAAGCCATTGAACAACATGCTAAAAAAGGGCGCAAAGATAGAATGGTCACCTCTGACAAAGAAAGCATCCGAAGAAATTAAGCAAGCCATTGCAAATGCTCTAGTACTTGTCAGTCCTGATTATTCCAGACCTCTCTTCTTGTGCTCCTTTGCCTCAGAGCATACATGTGCAACGATCCTCACTCAAAGAACAAATGAAAAAGATGAGAATCCAATTGCATTCATGAGTGCACCATTGAAAGATGTAGAGATGAGGTACCTAATTGAAAAGCAAGCTTACAGTTTGGTGAAGGCCATAAAAAAATTCAGGCACTACATTTTGAGAATCAAGGTACATGCTATAGTTCCTAATCCAGTAGTGAAAACACCATTGATGCAAAATAAATTGGGAGAAAGAAGCGGAAAGCGGGCGACCACCATCCAAGAGTATGATATTGAAATGCAATCGGTGAAGCTAGTCTTTGGACAAGCCCTAACTCAGATAATTGTCACAATAGGACTCGGATTTGTACAACAAACTTATGTACTAGATGAGGTATCCCTAGGCGAGTAGTATGATGACACTGTTTATTATCTGCTAAATCATAGGTGTCCCTACCATTTGAACCCCATGCAGAGGAGAGCCTTAAGAATGAAGAGTCAACAATATATGCTTCAAGGAGTTATGTTGTATAGGAAAAACCATGAAAAGATCTATTTGAGGTGCGTTAGAAAGGAAGTGTAATGCCCCGCCAAGGAACCCTTGGAACATAGGGTCAAATATGCACTTAACAATTTTTTTAAACATAAGGATATAACATCAACTTACAAGTGCGATGCTAACCAATAAGCATAAGTAAAGATGCACAACAACAACCCTCATATGGTCATACACAAGCAGAAGACTAAAGGTCTCAACCAAAGGTTCCGTGACAATTCTCAAAACAAGCATGAACGACTAAGTCGTGTTCAAGCCGCCATGTGAGAATCCAGACTTTGTGCACAAACCTCATGGGTCATGACGAGACCGTCAACGATCGTCCATCAAGGAGACAAGTCATCCTTAGAGCAAGCTAGAACAAGATTCGTTTAAAACCCAATAAGGAAAAGTGATTACAAATATGCCAGACCGAATCAGATAACTGACTGTGAATATATGAAAAACATCCAAGGGAAAAAGGGTATGCAAATTTAAAACTACCTTCCTGATAGACCCTCGGGAAGTACCCATTGTTTCAAATGTGCTAAATCATATGCGCTAAACTTCATATGCGCTAGACTGTTGATCATATGTGCTAGACTATTAATCAAATGCGCTATACTGTGCCTCATGCGCCATTTTGTGGCTCATATGTGCCACTATGTGTAGCATATGCGCTACACTGCCCTGCAAGGTACAGATTGGTCTAAAAACACATCCAGACGAGTTTCCTCAGTCCAACAACAAGATAGGTTTGCCAACACCAACATACGACTTAAATGCAAGGCTTGCTCCACATCGGTAGTACTAGATACACACAAAACGAGGCAATAGTCACTCGATAGTACAAATGCATAAAACATAACGAAAACTACTCTAAGAGCATAAATATCAAATGCGTAAAATTAAATGAAAAGGGATGAAGGGGATAGCATTGAGCACTCAATGCTCAGAATCTCTGTCTCTGGAGGAAGCCATCACTTGTACACTAGTCCCCAGCAGTGGTAAAGTGCAACGCCGCCCTACTATGTGGAACCCTTAGACCCACCCCATTGTGCTCATGGAGATAGTATCCTGGCCATAAACACAAGGTACACACACAACAAGAAGGGCTATCACACACGCCATCAAGTGCATAATCTTAGAGGATGATATAGAGGTCCAATGCAATACATACGTGCATAATGCAATAATACATGGAGAGCACTCAAGATGTGATCCAATATCCAAATACAACCAAGAAACCACGTAACCATAATACACCTAGGGTATGACTTAGTACTATGGGATCTAGACATGAGAGTACCAACCATAGGGGGCATCTTTGCCCACACAGGTTAATACTGACATCCGGGGCTCAATTACCATTTACCACTCACACGGGTCACTCATGACTTTCGGGGATTCATTGAATCCACTACCCGCTCGGGTTTGACATCCGGGGATTCTAATTACTCTTGATTAGTGTTTATACCCAATTCATTTTATTATGTTTTTGCTCTTTAAGAAACTCCTTGACGCATCCACTATGGCCACTTCTGTGTCGGGGTTCACGTAAGAAGCTACTCCCCATGCCTACTCAACATACCTAGTCCTATGGCTCAACTTCATAGGACAAAGACCAAACAAGAAGCTTGTCCACTCGGTCTACACCAAGGACATAAGCAAAACATTTCGTTCACTTGGTCTACACCAAGGACGGGAATAGGGACTTCGTCCACTTGGTCTACATCAAGGGTAGTATAACCCAAGGATTGTCCACTTGGTCTACACCAAGGACCAAACACAAGATGCATTGTCTACTTGGTCTACACCAAGGACTTGGAGTACATAAACATTAACAAGCAAGAAGGCAATCACTGGAGGACAAATCCACTCCAAAACACTCAAGGCATGCAAGCCGAGTAAACACAAACTTTAGCCGAATAACAAATCGCTCAATTGGCCATTTGCCAAGAGCATGGATCCCCATGGAATCCATCAAACATCTCGTTAGAACACGAGGAAGGCTCAAAACGCTCAAAAGCAATAAATACTCAAATTCATGCAAAATCTGGCTAAGTAAGAAAATTGCCATTTAAACATCAAAAGGGTAAGTTCGGATTGCGATATCAAATACCCAGAATGTCCTCAATCCATTCCGCTTCATACAATCCTACTACAAACTTGGAATACTACTACATCGAATAGTTTAATTTTGCCAAATATGGCGACAGACAGGTTTTGGATGGCACACAAAATGATGCACCCATGAAAGTCCAAAAATCAAACTCAAAGCCAAGCTACGAAATAAAAATCCATTTGTTCTTAAGGTCCAACTAATCCAAAAATCCAATAAAATCCAAAATCTGACATTGTGGGAGAAAACAAACAACCTCACGGCGGAAATTTTCAATTTAAAAACCTACATATATCGTACAAACCCAATCGGGTGATAAATGCATAAAGGAAAGTGGGGAAAACGCTAATTACCATCCCACAAAGCAAAAACAAACAAAAATCAGTAGAAACAAACGAGGAATGAATAAAACACGAGAAGCCCTACCTCTCACCATGCTGAAGATACTGAAACAGGCAAAAGAAAAAGTAAACTATCTGTGGAATCACGAATGGCTGCACAAGAACGGGAGCAATTGCGACATGGTTCCAATGAGCTGCTACCCACGAGGATCTGACGCACGGATCAAACCCAATCAGCAAAACAATGATTTTCTCCACACTATTTTGGAGCAAAACCACAAATTCTCAAAACCACAAGTGAGGAATAATTCTATTTCCTCCAATAAAAAGCACTTTTTGCCAAATAGCCAAAAAAACAAATAAAATAAGTCACTTAATAATCAAGTGAACTATAGACTTCCTGAAAATCAATTAAATCAATTCCAACTAAGTGGAATTCAACTATGGCGAATATTAGAATAATAATTAAATCCCCAAACACATTAAAACAAACATTTTAATCCTACTCAACCACGACAACTGCGGGAATTCTAAATGCACAGACACACCACTGGTCTCACAAATGCATATGAAATCCGGATTTACCAACATGTACTGGAGGGATAAAATATAACAATAAGATACATTGCCCAGACATGGAGGATATTGGCTCAATAATGAACAACTGATGAAACTATCTCCTATGCCACTCTCGGGGATAAAGACACTCAAAAACTGAAATTCAGGCGGAATGATGTCTGGTACTTGTTCACTGAAACACGCAAACATCAAGTGCAGTTGCTCACAATATAAATAGCCAAAGCACATATAATAATAATAAAATGCGCCTAATAAAACACTAATGCTCTAATGACGCGATCATTCGTATGTATTAGAATGTCACGATATTGGTCGTTCCATATTCTAATCCTCAATGTACATTTCATTTAAATTAAACATTGCATTTAAATATAAAGCATTAATTAATCATTTACAACAATATGAGCATATAACAGTGAAAATAACAATGAAATATCCATCAACAATCAGGGCACAATATAACCAGAAATGAGATAAGATCAACATCAATATATAATCCAATGTTCTCGAATGTAAAGTAAACCAGATGTCATCATAAAGCATCATGTCACATCAAAACATCATAATGCAAATATGATCAAAATGCTAAACAACAATATAATCTAGTATCTAAATCAGCAATGATACTATAACTAAAATAATGTACGGTACTCAAATACATCACACAGTGCAACCACCGGATCACAAAATAACATCATGATACAAATATATTGATCCCCGATTCAGATAACATCCAAACAAGATAACAATCATAATTAGGTAGCCACTGACACATACATCAGTGGAACCATCACTCATCATAAGCCATATAATCAACAATGTCTCCTGAGGCATATAAACCAAATACCATCATATCCACAATAGTATTCCCGACGATGAACACATGAATGAATTGAACTAGGTGTATCTCACAATGCTAGCATGAGAATAGTCACCCCATCTCATAAATGAATCAAACTTTGATCAAAACACCAAGAACACAATGAGTCCTCAAAACTCAGAATAAAAGCCTCAAAAGGTCTAGCATCACGAACTATGTATACAACCAGCCACAACTCAATGGTTCTCATAACCAGGCATAAGGACATGAACAACTTGTCAATGCAACAGAATAAATCAGATCACTCCGAAGGTACCAATTTCTCATGAGTCTAACATGATCATACAATACAAGCAAATAACCATCGAAGCATGAGGTGCAGTCAACCAATCACACTAGGCACAAAGAAAACATCTCAAGCCAAAACAAGGCATAACAAGGGATCTCATCCAACAACACAGAAGCACTAACTCACATAATGTTGAAGCCACATCCACCAAGATGTCATGCAGAAAGCAAATGGGAGAGGCACTATAGGAAGTATCAAGACAAATCATGGAACACTTTCATGGTAGGTTCAAAACCAATCATGGAAGTGGTTTGGCCACAATTCACCAAATCTCAAGAACGGTATACTATTGACCTACACTATTCAAAGATGCATATGAACATGTAAAAGCATGTCACACTTGTTAAAGTTGTAGATGTGATAGAGATACTTATATTTCTGTCTTCTATCCTATCGTCTTCATGTGTTCATTGACTTGGAGTCTTTGTGCTTATATGTATTCCACGTCATCTCTATAGCTGCTCATTTTAAATGTTGGTGTCGTCAGTTTTATATCCACGTCGACGATTTTTATGGTATCATCAGTTCCTTCTCCAAAGTTCGCGTTTCGTTGTAACGCATGCCGGTTGAGCTACCGTCGAGACTCTGTCTTCGGCATTTCTTGTTATGCCGGTTCTTGGTGATGAGTTTTCTTCTTGACTCTTAAATCAGTTTTTGTTTGTATTATTGTGATGATCTATATTGATGGTATCGAGATTTTTGGAAGAGATTTTTTTTATCTCTGTCGATGCTGTGAGTAGTGTGTTGGCTGGAGAGACTATATTTGAAAGAGAGAATTTTCTCTATGTTCTGTGTGTATGTGTAACTGGAGACGTAAGTTCATTATTTATCGGCTTGTGTGAGAATCTATGCGGGTAATGGGCAGAGATTGAAGAGTGCATTCTATATACCATTATCGTAGCAGAGGGAGATATTGTTGTGTTCACTTCATGCTTCACAATCTGAGAACAACTTGAGGAACATTGTTCAGTGATATAACATCTCGTGTGTTATTGCCGTGTTTAGCAATGAAAGGACTATGCGAGTCTGAGATAGTTTGATGTGTATTTCTCAGCGATAAAATATTCTGTGTGATTACTACATCATCAATTTTATATGTGTGATTTGTGATTCAAAAGAGAAATGCAGTGTTACCCCGGTGCGGGGGTACGGCGGTACGGGGGACGCCAAGACGAGTTTCGGGTAGGTGAAAAAAAAGGGCCTCAATTTCGGTACGACGGGGGTACGGCGGTGGGGGGACAAGAGGGGGGAGGGGCCAGGGGTGCTGTAGAGGGGCCAGGGGTGTTTCAATATAATTATATAACATACCAAATTGGTTCTTGAAATACTTGAACATAGCAAGATTTGAAAATTGCAATACGAACCAGAACCATTGAACATTCAACATAGAAACATAGATGATAGTAACATACATAGTCATAGTAACATAATGATAATCATAAAATTATATTAGTTCTATGATTCTATCAAAGATTCAAAATTCATTGTTCAAATATGAAATATCATAAAAATGATCATGATTACAATCAACAATGAGTAGCATGATATCAATCATGATTCATATCAAAATGAGTACAGCTACAAAATCATGTCAAAATGTAAGGAAGGGAGGCCTCTAATCATCCCCCAAGCCAAAGTCCTCATCACTAGAACTATTGGACTCCATAGGAACCAATTAGAAAAAAAATGTATGAAAAAACTTTTAAAAAGTCACTTTTTTGTCTCTGCCACTGGCCGTACCCTGTCAAGTACCGAAGTACCGTCCCGGAGTACCGAAGTATGGTATCGAAGTACCGAAGTACCCACCGGGTGTGGCTGTGGTACGATAGTGCTTGGGCGGCAGTGACGGTACTCCGGTACGCGGAGTACCCATCCCGGGGACGTCCCGATACTCCGGGGTTTTGGACCGCGTACACGTCCCCAGGTTACAATGGAGAAATGTACATGTTGTAGATATCTAATCCTATAAGGATATTCTACTAGCATATGTTATGAGATAACAAATTGTTGAAGAAGTCATTCTTTCGAATAAGCTTGCAAAGCTTTGTATTGAATCTCTTGATTTTTTTTTAATAAAGGAACTAATTTTGGTGTGGCTGGGTTTTTCCCTTGAGTAGGAGGGTTTTCCCAGGGTAAATACTGATTCAATCTGTGATATGTCTTTCTGAGACTTCTTATATTTGTGTTAATGCTATTCTGGTTCACAAAACTTTAACATGGTATCAGAGCGGGTCTAAAGAGACGATCTGAACCAGAATATAACATTTGGATTTTAGAAGGATCATGATGTCTAGTGGATACGATGTTCGATGATTCCCTGCGGGTGTTTCAATCTCAGCTATTGAGGCTTCTCATGCAATCTTCTATGCTTGGGTTCGAATTTGCATTCTCTGCGTGCACTATAACTATGTGATGGTGAAAGCTCTATTCGTGTATTGTGAGGAAGATTAAACTCTGAAGAGATACGTATTTTATGATTGTATCTTTGATAACGAGTTCATGAATTTTATATATTTAATTCATGCATTAAAATTGAGAGTAGTGAATCATGTATGCTTCTAGCATTAGTCTGTTTGATTCTATTACTAATCTCTCTAAAATGCTCCTAGGATGGATCGAGGAGCACAAGATGAGGAGAGATTGCAGCCTAAGTTGGGTTGGTGCCTCTTGAAGAAGAAGTACCTATTCAGATTATCTTGTGATCAGTTTATTCTAAGAGGAGGATATGAGATTCAAAGGAAGAGTGCCAAGACCTTTTGCAGAGGATCAACAAGCTCGTGTAGTAGTGTGATTGCTAAAGCTCATTGTTGGACAATATTGGAGTCAATTTCTTGGTATTGTGATTATCAAAGCTTGAGTATGCTGTCCCTGTTGGGAGGGAGTCTCGGCGGAGAGGGAGTCGCCGTATTCAAATCCATTCTGTTATGATAATCAATGCAGTATGCTGCCCTGGCTGAGAGGCAGTCTCCACTCAGAGGGAGTTTGTCTATTCATCACAAGCAACCTTGGACGAGGAGGTCAGAAGGTTGATATGAGATTTAGAGGGAGTCGGATTTGAGAAGCCAGAAGATTGATATTTGTCTCAGAGAGAGCCTTATCACCATGAAGACTTGTTAATGAGTTCTTCTCCATGAGGGAGAAGTTCGAGGTGCAATTCCTTGATAACGAGTTCTTCTCTGTGAGAGAAGTTCGAGGTGAAATCCCTTGTACCACCCGTTGTGAGTAGGCATGGTGGAACCACCCTCTGCGAGTAGGCAAGGTGGTAATGCATTTTTCTCTAGGAGAAGTTTGAGGTGAAAGCCCTTGTTCCATCCTCTGGGAGTAGCCATGGTGGAAGTCATGTGTGTGACTCCATGACTTTACTTGTTTCTTTATTTCACCCTCTAGGAGTAGCTATGGTGAATATTGTTATGCTGAGATAACAATGTTTTATTGAGAAAATCTGTGATGAGACTTTGTTGACATTATTTTTTATTGCAGTTATGTGCACTTGCCATGAGATGGTACTCTGAAGATCTCTCTCTTGCTAAGAGGGAGTGTTTAAGTTGTAGCTGCGATAGAGATACTTATATTTCTGTCTTATATATGTATAGTCGGAAAATGGAAGCACTTCCATTATAGACTTGTTTAGCCTTCCGAGTAAGTGGTTTGGGGTCATATCAAGCACCTAGAATGGGTTCCTGAGTTAGACTTGACTTTCCCCCTGTTCTGTCCCTCTTTCCACCTCTTTCTAGCCTGATTTCTGCATTCTGGACTGCAGACCTGAGATTCTGGACTTCAAGGTCAAGGTCGACCTCGACCTTGACCCAGGGTTCAAACTTCAGGGTCTTGCAGTTTCCGGATGTCGGTCTTTGCAAAAGTTATTTCCCGCTTTTGGGTCGGCTGTTTCGGGTTCCAAAACGTCGATTCCTAAATTATATTTAACTTAGGTCCTCTCCTAGGGGTAAAGGCTTTAATGGGAATTTAATTCTCCTATGTCGGCCTCCTTAGAAGATTGTGCCCTGATTTCATATAAAAGGGAGCCTTTCTCCCCTCATTTTCTCTAAGTCCTCTATTGAAGTTTTCTAAGCATCATTAAGCAATTGAGGAGCATTATCAAGTGAATTCCAAGCAAGCTAAGGAGCAAGATTTCAAGCAAGATTTGAAGCAAGGATTCATCCATCATCAAGCATCCATTCATCAAAGAGATCCATGGGAGGCCATTTGAAGGATTCAAGCTATAGGTGCCCTTTTGGTGATCTCTCCATCCATCTTCTTCCAAGCCTCTTCATAATCAAGAACCCATTCAAGATTTGATGTTGGAGATCTACAAGAAAGAGATTGAAGACATCCTACATTCTACATTC
>MU223847.1:334317-350335 GCA_018584345.1 Thuja plicata
TGCCCTTTTGGTGATCTCTCCATCCATCTTCTTCCAAGCCTCTTCATAATCAAGAACCCATTCAAGATTTGATGTTGGAGATCTACAAGAAAGAGATTGAAGACATCCTACATTCTACATTCCACATATTGGTGCATACATACTTGTGGATTCAAGGATTCGAATCCTCCACAAGGACTTTTTCAAGCAAGGTGAATTTATGCATTTACTTTGTTTACTTCTGCAATTTTCAATTACGTATATTTAAGGTTAATTCCAAAACCGGGGGGTTTGACCAAGGCAAACCCCTCCCCCCCAACAAACAAACCTCTTTTTCTTGCAGGTACAAGTTCAGGACTGTGGATTTGAACCCATATCTGGATACCCTTTTCGGCAAACTTTCGGGATCTGCGAACAGATTTTCTGTCAGACCTGTGTAGGTCAAGGTCGACATTATTGGGTCAGGGTCGACCTCACCCCTGACCTAGGTCAAAATCGACAGTTCTGGGTCAGTGGTGACATTTGTGGGTCAAGGTCGACCTTTTTCATAAGACGGTGTCGGATCGGAAAACGATTTCTAGGTTTTGTTCGTCTCTGCATTTCCTTTCCGGATCATACTTCAGATTTTCCAGAAACAGTCTACAGAGCTCAGATAACAACATTCTTTGATCTGCAATTCTTTAAGGTTAGTACTTTTCTCCTATTCATTTCCATCTTTCTAAATCTATCACACATTTATTCCTTTCCATAAAACGAGGAATTTAAGAATTTCCTCTTTGCTCTCATTTCCAAATGATTGATTCATTTGTGCATTGATCCTTTTTGGGTTGATCAATTTGGATCTTTCCTTTGTGCATCTTGGGATAGAAGAGGAATATGTTATCTTTCCCCCATAGATTTCAAATGTTACATTTCTTATGTTACACATAGTTATATGTTACATTTTTCTATGTTACAATATCCTATCGTCTTCATGTGTTCGCTGATTTGGAGTCTTCGTGCTTATATGTATTCCACGTCAGCTCTGTAGCTACTCATTTAAAATGTTGGTGTCGTTGGTTTTATATCCACGTTGACGATTTTTATGATATCGTCTGTTCCTTCTCCAACATTCGCGTTTCCTTGTAACGCCTGCCGGTTGAGCTACTGTCGAGACTCTATCTTCGACATTTCTTGTTATGCCTGTTCTCAGTGATGAGTTTTCTTCTTGACTCTTAAATCTGTTTTTGTTTGTATTATTGTGATGATCTATATTGCTGGTATCGGGATTTTTGGAAGAGATTTTTTTTATCTCTGTCGATACTGTGAGTAGTGTGTTGGCTGGAGAGACTATATTTGAAAGAGAGAATTTTCTCTGTGTGTATATGTGTTACTAGAGTCGAAAGTTCATTATGTATCGGCTTGTGTGAGAATCTATGCGGGTAATGGGCAGAGATTGAAGAGTGCATTCTATATACCATTATCGTGGCAGAGGGAGATATTGTTGTGTTTGCTTCATACTTCACAGTATGAGAACAACTTGAGGAACATTGTTCAGTGATATAACATCTGGTGTGTTATTGCCGTGTTTAGCAAGTGAAAAGGACTATGCGAGTCTGAGATAGTTTGATGTGATTTGTGATTCAAAAGAGAAGTGTACATGTTGTAGATATCTAATCCTCTAAGGATATTCTACTAGCATCTATTATGAGATAACAGATTGTTGAAGAAGGCATTCTTTCAAATAAGCTTGCGAAGCTTTGTATTGAATCTCCTGATTTTTTTTTAATAAAGGAACTAATTTTGGTGTGGCTGGGTTTTTCCCTCGAGGAGGGTTTTCCCAGGGTAAATACTGATACAATTTGTGTTCTGTCTTTCTGAGACTTTTTATATTTGGGTTAATGCTATTCTAGCTCACAAAACTTTAACAACATTTGCCAGGTAGCTTCTGTTCATGAAAGGAATCTTGCTATGCCATTACAACTCATTATTGAAGTACAACCTTTCGCTGAGTGGGGCTTGGACTTTATTGTTATGATCAATCTGCCTTTGCGCAACATAGGTACATCCTAACCACTATTGACTATTGCACAAGGTGGTCAAAATCTCAAGCCTTAAAACTTTGCACAACTGATGTGGTAATTAAGTTTGTTGAAGAAAATGTTATCACTTGATTTGGCTGTCCTCATGCTTTAGTATGAGACAATGATCCTACTTTCTCATCTGTAAAATTTTCTAACTGGGATTTTTGAATATGGTATAACACTGAAATTTTCATCAAATTACTATCCACGGGGAAATGGCTTGGCATAATCAACGAACAAAAATCTACTAAGAATGATCAAGAAGTTACTCGACAAGAATCCCAAGGACTGGCACACACAATTGAAGCTTGTCCCCTGGGCAGATAAAAGCCAAACTAAGAGCTCTTTGGAAATATCCCCTTACCATCTGGTGTACAGACAAGATCCAATTTTCCCAATTCAATTGCGAATCCCAACCTTGCAATTCATGCTAGAATATCTGGAGGGTGAAGATAGAGTTCAGACACGTCTGTCCTAGTTGTTGCACTTGGAAGAAAAATGAGATCAAGCTTCAGAAAAATTTGCTAAGCATCAAGGAGTGGTCAAGCATTGGTTTGATAAACAAGCTAGGATCAAGTCATTTCAGATTTCTGACTTGGTTTTGTGTTGGGATAAGGCCCATGAGTGGAGAGGTGATCACGACAAGTTTGACAAGTTATGGATGGGCCCATATTAGATTTCTGAAATCCTAGGAGATAATGCATTTAAGTTGAAGACTTTGACAGGAGAGGACATTCCATTGCTCGTCAATGGATAGTTTCTCAAGCATTACTCCCAACCATAGGTTTCCTTCCGAGACCTATTTTGTATATAGTTAGTTTAGGTTTCCCTTTTTGTTTTCATTTTTGGCTTTTGTTTCCCTTTTGGGTTTTGGCGTGTCTTCCGTTCATTTTGGTTTCCCTTCCCCTTTTTGGGTTTTGTTTTGCTTTCCGTAGGTTAGGTGCTGGTTTACCTTGGGCTTGTCCGCTCATGTGGTTTTGCTTAGGTTTAGGTTTTCAAGTGGCCTAAATGTTTGGAGTCTGCATTTGCGAGAAAGGTGATGGTGTTTTTCTTTTCACGGATTCCACTAAGTTGTGTTAACTCATTTCTTGGATGACTATTCATGAAGATCCTTACAAACTGAGGTTGTTTTTTTTCTTATGTGTATCATCTAGTTTGGATACATACCAGACTCGAAAGTTTAATCATTTATTGTCTTATCGCCTGAATCTTGAGATTACTATACTTTTCACACCTAATCAATTGCTTTGAGTCATTTTGATCTCTTGGGAAAAGTTATGGTTAGTAAAAATCTTACATCTTGCTTTTGTGCCATTGTAATTCCCAAGTCCACAGTGAGCTTCATTGCTTACGAGCTAAGAGAAAAGAAAAAAATGCAATATCAAAGAAAGAGAATAAAAGAAGATAAGATAAAAAAGATCAGATGAATATCTTTTCTTTGTTGGAGCCATCTGAGTGTATACAAAGTAGAATGTGTTTCAATAGTGTTTGATGTACCCAACTTAAGCCATGCGGCCTAATATTGCATTCACTATCCTTTCCTTGGATTACCCAAGAGGAAGAGGAGATAGAGCATTATTTGGGAAGTACGGAGTCTTTGGCTTGTATTCTATTCTATTCTTGTGTTGTGGGCACATCTTTTCATGCAACTTAAGTGAACTTAACTGATTTTAAGATGTGGGCACATCTTTTTAGGCAACTTAAGTGACTCCCAGCCAAAAGACTTAGGTTGTCCCCCCTTTTATGTACTTTAAGTGCTTTTAAAAAGCATGTGATAAAAAGGACAAGGGGGCGTGGGTTTTCTAGGAGCCTATTGGCTCATTTTTAGGGTTTTGATGTGGAACATTGGATTAAGAGATGGTAGATCAAGGCTGAGGCTGTTTCATCTCTTTGGGAGTTATTATATAATTCTCTAGGGTTCTTTTAAAGCTCATTATCTTATGAGTTTGTTATCTATTGTTGCTGCAATCTTGGCTTAAGGTCTGAAACCCTTGAGTATCCCTGCTTTCAGAGAGTCACATGGGCTCCCCCTGATCAAAAGGGTGTGTTTCGGTGGAAGAGCTTTGGTTTGTTAAACCTTAGCACATCAATTTTTAGGGCTGCCATTGTTTATCAGGTTCAGTTGCCGATTTAGAGGTGAAACACAAAGTTACAAGTTCAGATTTGTGCTAACTACAACAAGGTATGTTCATACTTCTGAGCATCATTGAGGACAGCAACAGAGAGGACAAAGTTTATCAGACATAATGCTGGTTAATTGGGAGTTTTAAAGGGTCAGCAAGGGTTTGAAGTCTTTTCTGAGGACAGCTAGGGTTTGAAGATAAATTATGAGGTATTTGTTTCTAAACCTGCATGTTTTAATCATCTTTATATCAGGAAAATAAGAAAAATTCAATGTAATTCATTTCTGATGTTTCTGCGCAGAATTAAAGGGGATTTTTTGTACTTTTCTAAGTTCAGTAATACTCAGAAATTTATTCCTAATAGCAGAAAAATCAGATCGATAATCTGGTTATGAATTTGAGTTTGTTGTAGAATTTCTTATAGGCAAATAAAGTTTCAGATTTTTTTGTGCCAGTGTTTGGAAATATTGTTATTTTTCTAATATCCCTATCTGGGGATCTTGCACAGTGAGACCTAGGTGCTTGATGGCATCTTGGTCAATAATGCTTCTTGGCTTCCATTGTCAATGAACATGTAGGGATTGACCTTTGAGGGAACTCTATCCATGAAAGAGGCATTTTTGTTTCCTAGAGGTTTTAGTGATATACCCTTAGACAAGTAGCGTATGGCTCAGAGTTCTATGCTTGCACTGGACTTGTTGTGGATAGCATGATCAATGACTATTGTACACAACATTTATAATTATTGTGGCTGTTAGTGTAGTGGTATTGTCACCACTTATCCTTTCACTTTCTCTTGAATTTCTTTGGTGTTGATAGCACTGGGGCCTATTGGAGGTCGTTTCTACTATTTTCTTTGGTGTGGAGGCTTCTACTTTGATGCTAGAAAATTTAGTTTGGATAAAAAGGTAATCTACTGATTCAAACCATCTTCGGCCTTGATCGCGGAGGCATAGTGGTATGCTTGCCTAGATGTATTGGTAGTGAGAATTTCCACCTTGACATGGATATAATTATGAAGTCCCATGATGAAAATTAACACTTTTTCTGCCTTGTGTCATTGATTTAGAGCGGTGCAAGAAAGTCATGGAACTAGTGTGTAGTTGCACCAATTGATTGTAATCGCCTACAAATTACTATTTTTTCCATTTTCAAATTATTTCACCTTAAACCTTGTATTAGTTGGACATGTTGATGTTATAGTGGCTGGAGATATCTTTCTCTCATATTTAAATAATAAATGATAAATAAGTAAATTTCAAGGCAAGTCGGACTCGCTAGAAATAATAATTTTATCTTTGTATAAGACTGACTCAAATGAAAAGTCATCTTGTTCTTAAATGAGGCCAATCCAAGTGAAAAGACGCCTTGCTTTGTATATATACAAGGTGATGATCATTCATTTGATCATCAATTTATTCACAAAAAGAAAATCACATTTCAAGAAGGAATTAATACATTTCTAGCAGATCATTATATTGCATCAGCAGATAGATATCGAGAAGAAATAATATTTGGTTGTATATTTGCATCTTGAAGAGGTGTGATCTTTCTTTGCTTCAGATTGGCTTTATGTTTGGCCCAAGTTGTAAGCAGATTTCTGTTCTTTTCAATCAAATATAAGAGATATTTTGGTTGGATTTTTCTCCTTCAAGGAGGGTTTTCCTAGGGTATTTGCAGTGTTCTATTGTTTATCATTCTGTATTTATGCTTATCTTCATTTTTGGTGTAAAACTTACATGGTATCAGAGCAGGTTTAAGAAAAATCAAGATCAGATTTGTTTAAGCGGCGAATTCTTCTTCTCATCTAAGCATCGAAGATGGTGAGCAGACTCGAGGTTGAAGATAGGCTTGATGGTGCATCGAACTTCACCTCTTGGAAATTCAGAGTTGTTACTGCACTGGAAGAAAATGACCTAGACTTTGTCGAGAATGATGTGCCCGAGCCATCCGATGAGGTTGAGAAAACTCAATGGAAGAAGAATGGCATTAAGGCTAGGGAGATCTTGATAGATTCTATGAAGGTTCATCTTGTGGCAATTATATCCAAGATGAAGACAGCCAAAGTCATGTTCAAGACTCTTCAAGGCTTGCATGAGATCAACAACACTAGCAGAGCTCTTACCTTAAGAAAACAACTCCACCATATAAAAATGGCTAAAGGAGATTCAGTCATCTCCAACTTCATGAAGATTATAGAATTGAAAGATCAGCTATGTGCCATTGGAGATATGGTTGAAAATAGAGACTTGGTTATGTTGGCTTTGAATTGTCTTCCTCAATCTTGGGAGCCCTTTATCCAAAGCTTTAGTGGAAGATCTAAATTGCCCAAGTTTGATCATCTTTGAGCTGATTGCATTCAAGAGGAATCTAGGTTGTCTGCAAGAGGAAACGGACGAAGCTCTCATAATGAAGAAAATCATGTCCTTGTTCAAACTTCCAGAGGAAAAGGAAGAGAAGGGGGAAAATGAAATTTCAAGAGGAATAGAGACAGAAAATCAGATTCTGCTCCTGAACCGAAGAAGAAGGATCTCTCTCATATTCAATGTTTCAGATGTAACAAGTATGGTCACTACGCTCAAAATTGCATAACAAGATCAAAACAACATGCTTCTACTACAAATAGTGATGATGTGTCTCCTCAAGAGGAATCTAGAGACATCTCAAGGGGATTACTATTCATCTCCGCTCTTTCAAGCATTGTTCCAACCAACAATGACACTTGGTTGATTGATAGTGGTGCTTTACGACACATTACAAGATATCAAGAGCATCTTTCAAACTTGGTAGAAAGAGAAACCAAATTGCAAGTGACAATCGGAGATGATGCTTGTTATTCTGTGAAAGGTGCTGGGACCACCCCTCTCCATCTAGATTTTGACATCCCTCTTCATTTGAGTGATGTCTTGTTTGTACCAGGAATCAAAAGAAATCTTGTCTCAATTTCAACATTGGAAGACAAAGGGTACCAAGTTGCTTTTTCTGAAGGGAAAGTTCTTGCTTGGCATAAGAATTGTAGTATCAAATCAGCTCGTGTGATTGGTGTCCG
This sequence comes from Thuja plicata, assembly GCA_018584345.1. Taxonomy (NCBI): domain Eukaryota; kingdom Viridiplantae; phylum Streptophyta; class Pinopsida; order Cupressales; family Cupressaceae; genus Thuja; species Thuja plicata. The sequence continues at coordinate 341,532 of MU223847.1, forward strand.
TCAAGAGAGCCTATACAGACTTTCTATTTATCCAGTTCGAGTGACCTATGGCATAGGAGACTTGCTCACCTACACTTCAGGGCTCTTTCATCTATGGAGAAGATGGTTACTAGTTTACTGAAGCTGAGTTAGGAGCACAATGACATTTGTAGAGGATGTGTACCGGGTAAGAATATTAAGGGTCCTTTTCATAGTAGTGAAAGTAGATCGAAAGGAATTTTAGATCTTGTTCATTCTGATTTATGTGGTCCAATGTCTATGGCATCCTTGAGTGGATTTTGGTATTATGTGATTTTCATTGATGACTGTTCTCAAAAGACTTGGATTTAATTTTTGATGTCTAAGGAGTCTGAAGAAGTACTTGATAGATTCAAAGAATTCAAGGCTCAAGTTGAAAACATGTCCGGGAAAAGGATTAAGGTTTTGAGATTGAACAATGGAGGAGAATACACTTTTGGAGGTTTCCGTAAATTTTGCATTGAGGCAGGGATCAAGAGGGAGTTACGTGTTCCATACAACCAACAACAAAATGGAGCTGGAGAAAGAAAGAATAGATCTATAGTTGAGGCAGCCAAAGCTATGATCCATGATCATGATCTACATTCTAGAGCATAAACAGATTGAAATCAGCAGGGATGTATCTTTCAAAGAGGAAGTAGGCTTCAAAAGATCTAAGGGATCTTACATGGAGATAGACAGTGAAGAAAAAGAGACACCTCAAGATATGGGCATTTCTCCTGATCTTACTCCTGAGATTCAGAGAGTCCATTGAACCAGAAGAGTCTATTGATCCAGTTGATCCCATAGAACCTATTGATGGTCCGAGAGACATTCCTATAGGTCGAAAGAGACCTTTATGGGCTAGACAAACTATGCAAGAGGCAAAAAAGTATGCAATTCCTCAAGGCACCTTTAGAGAAAGCAAGAGACCACAAAAGTTTCCAGGTTATGTGGCATTGATGACTCACATCATTGAGTCTGAGCCTTCCAACTTTGAGGAGGCATCCAATAAACAGGTATGGAGAGATGCTATGACAAGAGAATATTAGTCTATCATCAAGAATGATGTTTGGGATGTTGTACTAAGACCTGAAGGGAAATTAGTTGTCTTCCAAGTGCCTCTTATAAATCAAGCATGCAGCTGATGGTAGCATTGAGAAGTACAAAGCAAGATTTGTGGCCAGAGGATTCTTTAGGAGGGAATAGATTATGAGGAGATATTTGCTCCTATTGCTCGATATGCATCTATCAGGACTATTATTGCTATTGCATCCGCTAAAGGCTGGAAGTTACATCAAATGGATGTCAAGATTACATTTCTTAATGGTGTGATTGAAGAAGTGTACATTGAGCAACCAGATGGTTTTGCGATTCATGGGAAGGAGTCTCATGTATGCAAATTGAAGAAGTCATTGTATAGCCTTAAGCAAGCACCTCGTGCATGGTATGAAAGGATTTATCAATACTTGATGAGCTTGGGATTCTCCAAGAATGATGCAGATTCCAATCTTTACTTCAAAGTAGTTGATGGTGAGGCTTTAATATTGGTTCTTTATGTTGATTTATTTCTTACTAGAGCAATGTATCTCACTGTCAAATGCAAGAAAGAATTAGTCTCTGAGTTTGAGATGAAGGATCTCGGTCTTATGCATTACTTTCTAGGACTGGAAGTATGACAAAGACCCAATGATATTATTCTTAGTCAGGGGAAATACACCATAGATATCTTGAAGAGATTTGGGATGATGGATTGCAAGTCCATGTCTACACCTATGGAACAAATTTGAAGAAGTTGAGTGATTCTGCAGCTAGTTCAGATTTGATAGATCCCACCATGTACAGACAATTGATTGGATCATTGATGTATCTAGTCAATTCTAGATCAGACATTTGTTATGCGGTGAGTGCTCTTAGTCAGTTCATGTGTGAGCCTAGGCAAATTCATCTAGTTGCAGCAAAGCATGTCTCGAGATACTTGCGTGGCATAGTGGGATATGGCTTGAGATATACTTCCTATGAAGATCTGAAGTTACAAGGTTATTTTGATTTTGATTAGGCCGGGATTGTAACTGATAGGAAGAGCACCTCTGGATGTTGGTTCAATTTGGGGTATGCTATGATTTCCTGGTGTAGCAGGAAGCAGACTTCTATGGCACTAAGTGCTGCACATGCTAAATACATTGCAGCATAGCAGCTCGAGGAGTGTGGCTTTGAAATCTCTTTGCAATTTTGTTTGGTCAAACATTTGAGCCAACTGTGATTCATTGTGACAATCAAAGTTGTGTGAAGCTCTCTGTCAATTCAGTGTTTCATCATAGAATAAAACATGTGCAAATCAAATATCATTACATCAAAGATATGGTGCTGAGGAAAGCAATTCAAGTCAAGTACATTTGCACTAATGAATAGACGGCTGATATACTCACCAAGCCTCTCTAGGTCGAAGTTTACACGTTCTCGAGACAAGCTTGGAGTTGTGGAGAATGTTGCTCTTGTTGAGAGGGAGACTCAACATCAATGATCTTTGCTATTTGCTATAATGCATATTTCTCTGGGATGGAGAAATATGAGGTGAAAGCCCTTGTCCATCTCTGAGACGAAGATGTTGCTCTTTCCACCCATGGGAGTAGCCATGGTGGACATCATGTTGAGACTCCATGACGACATCAAGTTGAGTGACTCCGTGATGGGCATTTGTGCACATGTTTCTTTCCACACATGGGAGTAGCCATGACATTATCACATTGAGAGACTCCGTGATAAACTCTTTTTCCACAAATGGGTGTAGCCATTGTGGGTGTCATGTTGAGAGACTCCATGACATGGATATCTGGAAAGATATCTCCCTAGCTAAGAGGGAGTGTTGAAGTTATAGCGTCGGGAGATATCTTTCTCTCATATTTAAATAATAAATGATAAATAAGTAAATTTCAAGGCAAGTCGGACTTGCTATAAATAATAATTTTATCTTTAGTATGCTCCCATGAAGGAAGTGTGTTGATGAAGTTAAACGCCTTGAAGGGAATTTTTTTCGGAAAACCTTAAAGCAAGAGGCGTATGAATTTTGGAGAGAATTTCTAGAGAGGTGTGGAATTTTGAAGAATAGGTATGCTGAAGCAGATCAGAAATCAGAAAGAAAGGATTTTTTAGAGAGAGAATATGGAAGAGTGTTTGTGTTATATTTAAAATTGCTCACATGATTCTTATGTAAATTATTTTATTTTGCAGGAGGAAGAATTCCAGTTCAAGGCATTCAAGGTTCGAGACCTCAAAGATCAATGTTCAAGTATAAATGAAGGAGGAAGAGTGCAACACCTTGAAGCTCTTCCGAAAAATCCAAACATCCCAGTCAAGAAAGAGCACGGAGGAAGAATTCCAATTCCAGAAATTCAAGAAAGACATTTAAGATCTTGAGATCCAATTCAAGTGTGAAAGACTTGAACAATGACAAAATGGTTAGCAAGAATGGCAATCAATCACCTTCTAAAGTCGACATGTCCCGGTTCACTGCATTCAATGAAGGCAATCCTTGACTAGCTATTTTGGGGTGACAGAGTATTTAATGCATAGTGGGCATTCATTTCATCCCCCTCTCCTTCTGAGTGGACTTACATAGCAGGTATTTATTACCCCACTAAGGGGGTGCCTCTCTTTTGATTAGTCCAAGTGGACCCTCTCATTAATTGTAGATTCTCTCTTCTTGCCCTAACCCTAATCAAAGCTGAGGTGGCAAAATCTAGGTTGTTGGTTTTGTTTCAATCCTGGCCACCCTTTTAAATTTGAGACCTAAATAAAGGGCTGACTTTCATTTGTAAAAGAGCGAATTTTGAGATTGTTGCTAAGAGCTACCAAGACAATAGAGTCGTCATTGAAGTTTGGTGATTTCTTCATGTATTTTGGTGCTTGCCTGTTCTCTTTCTTCCCTCATTTAGAATAGATTTATTTTCAAGTACTTAGATGAATCCGATTGATAATAGTGTTATGTTGAATCGTCTTGCTCATACCTCTGGTTCTTAGATGATTCCTAAGTGAAGATTGGTTTCAAGCCCTTATGTGGATGTTTTACTTCTATCATTATTGCACATTGTTCGTTGTGATGGTGTTCATTGTGATATGAAAATTATTTGCACAACCCTTGAAGATTGTACCAGCTTTGTATATTTGTTGAATTTGGCTAAGTAAAATTTGGTAGATTTCATCATAGCAGTATTCATCTTTCAAGTTCTTAGAATTAGGATAGATCTCTCAACCCTACTCTCTTTTACTTTCTGCATATATTGTGAAAACCCCCAAAAAAGTACTTTCACTGCCATATCTTTTGAAAAGTTCCCATAGCTAGTATCGTCTAAATCATCTTGAGAACAAGTATGTAAGTCCCTTGTGATACCAACATATCACATCAACTATTGAGCTTATCCACATCAAGAATTGACAAAAAAGAACCTTGGAGTCTATTGTATGATCTTCCGCAATCTTTGCATACACATGATTTTCATCAAGAGAGGATACGATACTTTGGTATTTTATTCTACTGTTGGCGCAGTCATAAAACATACATCAACAGGTCTCCAACTGCAAATCCCCATTAGTTATTGGAATTTGTCAAATAGAAAACTTGATTACAATGGACGGTGACAAGGAATTGGGATAACTCTCAAGTTTGCCTACTTAGACATTAATATCGCACAACTTGCCAAAAATCTTTTTAGTTTGGGCAACTTCTACATAAGACATGGCTAGTAAAAGTGGCATTATAACTCATTTGAAGTTGAACTTGTTTTTTGGTCTGGATGGTATGTATTACATTCTAATTCTAATTTATATACGATGGAAATTAGTAGTATGCTCAATAAACTTAGTAATGTGCGGATTTGAAGAATATTTTTTAACATTTATTTATATAAAATGTTTGATAAAATGCCAATTTTTCCCTAGTTTTGAAAATTTTTGGTCCAAAAGAGTTATTGCCTAGTAAGAATTTTTCAACTGTGATCAATCACATTAATAAAAAAATATAATAGTAGGTTTGAAGGTTTACAGTAAAAAAAATGTCTGGTAAGCATGCACAACTCGAGGATCCACAAAATCAACAAAAACACCATAAGAGCAGCTCCAGCTTGCCTTGTAATTTCACATTTTCAATGAAGGATTGGTAGTAGCATTGGCATAGGCATATCTAATTTATTTTGTTTATGCAGGAGGCCATGGTGAGTAATATGGCGCAGTTGACAAATTTGCCACGAAAGTCCATTCTGGAGTGGTTTGATGCCAAGCGGGCACTGGAAGGTTACAATTTCGTATATAAGAAGAACAACAATAAGATGGTTGTGAATGGGTAGCATTTGAATGCCCATATTCACCCATATTTGTAATCAAGGGGTTTGCTGAATTTTGTACTAAAGAACTGTAGATCATAGAAACAAGCTTCCTGTTTGCTGAATTTTGTACTAAAGAACTGTAGATCACAGAAACAAGCTCCCTGCTCGTGCCCAAATTCTTGCACTTGAAGAGCTGCTTTCTTGATTTTTATATTTATCATCAAATGTGCATATAATCTCTTTTTGTTGCATTCATCTTGCGGAATCTTGTAAAATAGTTTATAGAATTACAGAATCAAGCCTACTGCTGGCGATGTTTGTAAAATGAAAAGATCCAAACATTTGATTTAGAAACTGTACACAGTTTTTAATAGAGCCTTTTTTAATATATGGCCAAATTTCCATTCACACTGTAAGCTTTAAATCCAGTTTGCTTTAGAATTCTTCATTGTGTTTGCCATGTTTGTGGTCTTCTCATTTTCAGTACCCAAAATATTTATAAAATGCATTTACTAAATTAAATCAAAAACTCACCCACTTATAGGGATGCAGTTCCATGGAGGATGTTTGGGCTCATATTTTTACTCTGATAACTGTCCAATGGACTTTAAAAAACATGCAGTTATAGATTAGAATGAATCATTCCCTACAAAATAGGAGTGCCTGCAAATGTGGCAATAAGTTTTAAGCAAATCTTAGGGTGGAGAATGAGTTTTCCCCACCAGCTTACGAACTTTTATGCCTGTGGGAGTTTGCATGACGTTTTAAAAAATTCTAATTTTAGAAAAAAAATGGACTAATTATTTGCACATAATTTCTACAGTTTATCCTATGAAGTTTTTCAATTCCACTAAAATTTCCTTCACAGAAAAAAAGTACCACATGATCACTTGCTTGAAAAAGGCTTCTATGGAACCATAATAGTCACGATATTTTTCACTACTAATTGCCAAACTATGCTCCCCCGAGTTCCCGGGATGGGAACAACACAACAGGGAATGGATGGACGTGTTTGCATTAGAGGATTTTTTAAAAACCCATCTTTAGAGGATGGTCAGGGACGACTATTAAAAATAAGGAAAATATAAAAATATAAAGAAAATTTTATATATTTGTATGATAACATTAATGGGCATTTGTCATAAATATTACAGAACTAGATTTGAATTAAGATTTCATAAGAGAATTGGTAAATAAATTAATGACACTGTTAAACTGTATATATTTTATATAAGAATTATAATAAAGTATTCAAAGGCTACAAGTTTAAAATACAATAAGACTAAAATGGATAAAATATATAGTCATCTCTAATCGTCATCTACCTCAAAATCAGAGTTTAAATCCAAGTCATTGCCACTATGGGGGCATCCTTTAGCAGTGGAACCCAACTAATCCCTCGTGTGACTCCTTATCAACTTGTATATAGCATCTTTAGGATCAACATCTCATTACGCTAGAGTCTAACAATACTAAGAAATTTGATGGTCTTGTAGTTGCAAGGCCCTATGTATAGCCACCAACTTCTTTGATCATCTAGAGAGAAGGTTGTACCACTTGACTAATTGGATGAATCTACACGTGATTTAATCTCTCTCTATAATGAAAACAATAGCAACTTGTGAAAGGATACTAGGGGCAAGTATCCTTAACTCCATTGCATCCTTGCCAAGTCACATCTGACATTTAATAGGATTAGTTTGAGCTACTATAACTCTATCCATTTTCACCTCTAATTTGTTGAAAGTTGGGCCGTGGAGATTGAAAGTTGAGCAATAGAATTTCTATCAACATATCTTATAACTTGCATAATCGACTCAATGGAGTAAACATATTTGCAAATGTAAACAATCTACAAAAAATAAAATTTTAGAAAAAATAAATAATTTAAGACTCGAATGATAGAGTGAATGCTACTATAAAAAATGAAAATAATTTACAAGTTAGAAACATTAATAAATTAAGTTTTTAAAATTTAATAATAAAATCATTGATTTCTTATCTTATTGTGGACCATCAATCATCATCAAGGATCTTTAATTTTACACTTCTTCCTTTAGGTATGCCTCTTACCATATGCTCTACTCTAAATTAACCACCATTAATTGTAAAGCCTCTTTCATCTCAACCATTATATCTAATACAATGAAGTAGTTGACATATCTAGTATCCATGGGCTTGAGGAATTCCTTCCTCGCTTGAATAAAACAAGTGAAGTGTGATGATTGCAAATGAGCATTTGTATATCTTTAAATTTGAACAGCACTGTCTTCACTCAATCTATCTTCCCAATGTCTTTCAATGTGTTATTTAGTGAACAAATACATGGGTTTCAAAAAATGTGTTTGTAAGAACCTTGTACCATTAAGCTAACTTACACACAAGTGGTGTTTAATACTTTTGAAATATCACTAAGGCTAGATATGGAAAGAGGGAGCATGATGATGCAAGAGCATGTGTAAAAAGAGCCCTAGAAAGAGAAGAGTTGAAGTACCAAGGCGGTGCTAAGTTGACAAATGTAGCAACAATTGCACAATGGTGGAACTACATGGTAAGACTATTGAATGAAGATAAGCCTAATATTTGTAGATATTTTTGGTTGGTAAATGAAACTACTACTGCAAATTATAAAGATTATTGTACAATTGTAGGGTTGGGCGAGTCACACTCATTTAGAAGTTCAAATGCAAATGCACTGACTACTTATTTATATAGGAGATGTTGCATTTTGGTTCATGTATGGAAGACTATGACTCAAAAGAGTGGGTTGCTGAATGATCTTGCAGACCTTTATTCCCCATTGAGACATATCAAGTTCCAGTTGAGCACTACAGTTGAATGAAATGGAAATATCAGTTAACTTTTACCTAGTGCAACTAGGTATATAGATTTATTATTCAATTAGAATGAAAATTTTAACTCATTATATTATATTTTACATCATTTAGTGGAATCAATTTATACATACAATTAAATACATGTCATATTTATGTAGTTATTGTTGATGAGAATAAAGAAGGAATATATTATTTTTTATGCTTTTGTGTCAAGGAGAAAAAATTTGACTATCACAATCACTAATGGAGAGAATATTAAGGATCCAATAGGGTTTGTTTTTATTATTGAAATACGACTTAGAAGGTACCCAATTAATAAATATGATGTGCAATTGTTTAAGGAATTTAACACGCGAGATTATTCTTCATTAATTTAACCTTATTATTTCAACAAATATTCGATTGATCAAATATTATTGTCAACCACACAATAAGGATTTATGAAAAGTTCATAAATCTTACCATGAGGCAATACTTCACTATAAGGAATAGATTTGATCCACAATCTACATGGTTCAATAGATTGAATTGGTCCAATAATAGGCATTCAATAAGTTGTAGCATTGAATTGGAAATTTTGGATCATATTGATTCTAACAATTGATTGTAAAAGTGATTTTTTTGTATATATCATCAACTGACTTATATA
>MU223847.1:354706-403282 GCA_018584345.1 Thuja plicata
CCCTGCGCGCGCCATGCACCCGGGGGCCCATTTTTTTTAGCCCCTGGGGCTTAAAACCAGGCCTTTAGAGCATTTTTGAGCCCTTATCACCTTTTTCGCTCTATCTGGAGCATACGGAGGCCTTTTTTGGACTTTGTTATATCGTCGGAAAGCTCTTTCCGAGCTCTTTTTGACTATGGTGATTAGGATTTTTGGCTCTGCTATTTTGATAGTGTTTTTTTTTCTGTTGAAGTTTGATATTTTTTTTTGCCTTCCGGGAGCCATATCTGGCTCATCCAGACTCCATTTTTGGAAAGCCAGATATCGTCAGAAAGCTAGTTCAGTGAACTATTTAGTTGCAGGGGTATTTTTTCTAGATTCTGCTCTAGGTTATCTCTCCTCCGAGTTTGGCAGTTTTTGCACTCTGGCGGATTACTTGGGTTTTACATGTCTTGGGATCTCTTCTACTGTACTTCTGGCTCACTCTTCTTTCTGACTTCTGAGCTTGTTGTATCTCTTCTGTTGCATCCTTTTTCTGTAAACGCACTGTGATAAAGTGCCTACTTCTGCATTTCTGGGATCTTGTACACCTTGTGTATTTTTTGTACTTGCACTCTGTTATAAAGTGCCATGGGGGGTTATGATGTTATGCCATTTTAGGCTCATCCACCTTTGTCAAGTGAGCGTACCTTCCATGACATTAGCCCATGCTGTGTTTCAGTGACACCGCCCTTTATCCTGTGTTTGTACTTCTGTTGCACTGTTGGTGTTCCTGGTTCTTCTTTCTACAGATGTTTCTGGCATTGCATTTCAGTGTTCCTGTACCTCTCCCTGTTCAGCATTATGGGGGGGTTCACCTGTTGGCTCTATTGCTTCCTAGTTCGATTGATCATCTCTTCAGACATTGTCTTCTCTACCTAGTCATGCACTTCAGTGGGGGTTCCAACAGCTTCTTCTGATAGAGTTTACAGCTTCATGCTTCGGAGATGCTTCCTGCTCATTCTTGTTCCTCTCTTTGGGACTTTCCCTAGATTGAAGGCTCAACTTCCTTCATCTAGTTTATTTCTTGTACTTGGGTACCTGATCAGGCCTTGTTGCTGGGACCCATCTTTCCTGCTTTCTGCTGTAGTTTCCTAGGTTTTTGCTTCTCCCTAAGCTTATCTTCAGGGGGGGTGTTAGAGTAATAGTCTATCAGGTTATTAATTAAATCATTATGATCTAATTACTAACTCACCTATTCACTCTAGTTTGCTTTAGCTAACCTTAGGGTTTCGTGATTCCTTTTATAAGGATTCACTTCTTTGCATTTTATTAAGGAGATTGTATTGTATTCATTATTGTTGATAATAGAAGTTTATTCTTTCAACATGGATATCATGTCTCTGGCTTTTTGGCCACCATAGCTTCTTCTCTCTTCTTTTTTTGCTTCTACTTTGTGACAGGTTTGCATGCAGGTGTTCTTGGGAGAATAGGGCATTTCCTATTTCTAACAGTATTGGGCATTGACAGATTGATCTTTTGGTGCAACAGTAACCACACTTGTAATAAAGTGAGTCTATCGGTGGTGAGCCGCACCTGTAGTGAGAATTTTAAAAAATCACCTTAACTGATGTCACCTTCATCAGTGTTAATTTTCATGAGAATTGGTTTCTTCATGGTTTTTACCTTTCATGCCCAAAAGTTGGGCAAAACACACCTACAATTTTTTTCTAATAAGTAATGTTAACTATGTTTACACATGTACAGAACTATATTTTTTGTACTGAAGTGATATCCATTTGTTAAGTTTAAGAGATTTATTTTAATTAATCTCTAAAGTGGGCATATACAACGGGTAAGTAATGTTATGCTTCAAGTTTGTAGTGTTTAAAGAGATTACAAAACCAAACACAGTTTCTGGAATAATTACAGTAATGTGACTCTTAATCAGCTACTTTAGAGCGTATATGAAGTTACCATAGCTTCAAACTGAAATAGTAAATTTATATGAGGCTTTACAAAATGAGTTTACTATAATACGTATTGTAAAACTATGATACTGACAAGCTTGAGTTGACTATAATATCTATATCTATATAATCTACTTCATGATTGAAACCAAATATAAAAATAGTCATTATCCTGTAGTGTCCTACTTTTAACCATCAAACCAAAATGATAATTCATGTTATAAAGTATCTAGTTACTAAATAGTGACAATATTATAGTACCAACTATACAAGCTACCTCAATCTATAAGATGATTTATACATCAGGTTACGACTTAGCCTAGTTAGATACCCTTTCATTTTCCCTTTGTATTGTTACCCAGAGATGATGGGCCTACAACCGAGGATGGCTCCCTTTCCTGGTGCTCCTCTTCATCCTCAATGTCATTGTCAGAGTCAATGTCCAACTCAGCTGGACTAGCCCAGTCTGTGGCATCCTTGAAGCCGAAAATATTTTCTTCCTTCATGTATGTAGCGAACCAATTCGATTTGTCTGGATGCTTGAAATGGAGAATTCCAGTAAGAAAATTTCAAATTGTAGCTTCTTCTCTCCAGGGTTGATTCAAGGGCTTCCCATTTTTTGACCCAAAAAATGGGATATCTAGGAACGAGATTGTCCCCCAGGTTTATTTTCTCGTAGTTCCTAGCTTTGAGAATCATGAGGGAAACATCAATGTTGTCGAGGACAATGTCAATATCTCCTAATATTCTCTCTTTGAAAATGTTCACACAGATCTCCTTGGCAATTTTCTTGTCTCTTTCAAAGAACATAGTTAGGGCGAGAAACATTGAAGCAATGTCTGAGTTTTCCCTGGTCCTGTCTGTGTTGCCTAAGTAATCTTCTCGTAATACTTTCATTACTGCCTCCACCACTAGTGTGCTTTTGAATTTGATGATTCCTCTCATTCTTCACTTCTGTCTATCACTTCTTACCTTGAAGTCTTACTGGGGTATCCATTAAATTCTTGTTTCGTCTGCTCTCCTATGCAAAATAAAAAATACTTGAGGCTTTAGGGGAGGATAATTTCCTTAAATGTTGTAGTGGCTTCCTAGGGAAGTTATTAGTTGTCTTCGATGTGTCAAGTGTCAGACGCTCTGATTTTTATTGGCACAAATATTAAGTATAAGTGTGATAATTTAAAGATCAAAATTTTCTTGCGAGCATATCTCGATGTAGTACATATGAGATATCATGCCATGAGGTTGGCATGTATTAACTTAAATTTGCATCTATAGTAATGATTCTACTTGATCCGTAGTAAGGCTAATTGCGAGTTAGTAATTGCCAAAACAAGCTTTAGATTCAGTGAAGTAGATCAAGCAAAGTATGGTATGTGTTTAGCTTTAGTGAGTTAATTACTATCCTATTGTTGTTTGGCTAGATTCGATATTATTTTTCTTATTATTTTAGAGAACTTTCTTAATGAGCCCATTCCTTTTATGATTATATGAGTATTTATTATTGCAGTCTTGTCATAATGCAAATGTAAGGAATTATTGAGTTTGTGATATATGTCTTGTCATTGAGTTTGTATAACTATCTTGTTGTATCTATCTATCCCATTTATGTTAATAGCTTTGGGGAGAATTTAATCTATTTGTAAAACACGATTACACACACACACACACACACATATATATAAACCTTCCAAACATAGAATTGGATCTGCTTTGGGCATCTATAATTGTAAATGAATTTGGGATCTGATATTCACAGGATAAGAGGGAAGACAGTTTTACAAGTCCTAAAGGTTTGGGTTAAAATACGGGTACAACCTCTTCTAGCCTATCCATGTGGTAGTTCTATGATAATCTGGATTAACACTATACTATGTTAATCCTAGACGTTGTCATCTGAAATACTTTCTATTATGGTTTCCTGAGATATTCCATCAACTCCTTCATTAGCTAGGGCACCCGCATATATGTTTCCTTCTCTTTAGATATGGTTCAGGGTATAGTGATTGAATATAGAAAGTATCTCCATATCCCTTTCTACAAGGCCATTGAGGTGCCAATTGGGTGTATTACCATTTCTTACTGCATTCTGCGTTAATAAGTAGAGATGAATCCCCTTCAATTTTTATGTTGTCTAGGTTAATATTTTTACATAATAGCATGCCTTGTATGAGAGTAGAGAGTTATTCTTTGTTATTAGATTCTATCCCTAGAGAAATAGATTTAATAGCGATCCTAGATCCATCCCACTTGTGGATACAACAACCAGCTCCTGCCTTACCAGGATTACCCCTAGATGCACCATTGAAGTTAAGTTTGTACCAACCAAAACCAAGAGGTTTCCATATGCAATTCACACGTTTATCCTCATTTTTCAATTTCTTAATTCCATAGAAATCAGGGATCTTTAAGCTGAACCACTTGTTACAGATAGCATCATCCTCACTAGCTAAAAGTACATCTGTTCTACCAAGCATATTCCTACAATTAACCATTTCAAGTATGCTTTCTTCTACTTTGTTCAAGAATTGATCCAAACTAAGTTTGTATTCTTTGAAGATACGTCAATTTCTTTCCTTCTAGATTTCCCAAATCAACATTGAGGGTGCTATCCACCATAATTTACTATACATAGTATTTATTTTGAATCTAGGCAAACTTTTAAATACCTCCACTATGTCATTTTGAAATGTTGTAGACCATCTTAACTTTCTTGATAACCATTTCCAACATTGATTGGAGAAGTTACATCCTATAAGTAAGTGATCAACACTCTCACTTTCTACTTCACATAGAGGGCATCTAGACGGGCCTTGGTATCCTATTTTCCTAAACCATTCTGCAGTCAAAATTCTCTTCTGTAAAGCAGCTCATGCAAACATCTCTTCTTTTGGCATACAATCCTTATTCCAACATTATTCAATAGGTAAATCTATTGGCACCGGAGGGGCTGATTGAAGGATATCATATCCATCTTTATAATTATACTGACCATTATTGGAATTTTCCCAAATAATGGTGTCTACTCCTTTTTTAGGATTGATTGTTCTCACAAGAAAAGTCTCAGATAATTTAGATACAACATCTCTGTGATGGCCTAGATTCTCAAAATATTTCCATTTCCAATCCAAATCCGAAACACCCAAGGGGAACTCGGTATAATCCTTGGAAAACCTCCCTCTTACGGATATAATTTGATTTATGGTTCTTTCATCATTTATCTCTATTCATAATGGAGGAAAAGCACCCCATGAGTCATCCCAAAACAATGCCTTTCCTCCATCGTTGATATCCCAAGTAATGCCTTCCAAAATAAGAGTTCTACATTCACAGATAAAATTCCAAACTCTTGATTCTTTAGGGAGAGAAAGATGCCTGCAAATGCTGAGTTCTTCGCTTCCATTCAGGTATTTAAATCTCATAATTTTTACCCGTTTTGATTTGAAATTATTTATCATTTTCCAAACTAATTTTTCTCCTAAAGCTATATTTTATTTTTTAATGTCGTTGATACCAAGTAACCCATCCTCTTTCTTTTTAATATCAATTTCCATGCAATCAGGGCAATTCTAAACTTATCTTCAGACCCTTGCCAGAAAAAATTCCTAAGTTTTTTGGTTATTTCATTCTTTATACCTTCAGGTAAGTTAAGACACATCATTTGATAGATCAGGATAGAATACTTTTATTAAATTTACTATCAAGAAGATTCAGTTCAACCTTTATAATGTTTCCTTGTACTTAACACAAATTTACAAGGATCCTAAATATCAACACAAGCCTAGAAGTGGAAACTGATTACAAAGCTGAGTACATAAGAACTCCTACAAGTTTTTAACAAGGTTCCATCCACGATATTTCCTCAAGATCCAAATAAGCCTACATAAAAATCATTTTGTTGACCATGGAGGCTCACCTCCCAACCTAGGCCTTTGCAAGGCCACCCCAAGCTAGGGGACACAGGAATGCAAAAGGAGACACATAGTCATATCTTAAACAAACACACAAACATGCACACAAGGAAAAATTACCCAATCCCAAGGATTTACAAGGCCTTCAAAAGACCTGAAACTTGTAAGGGTGAAAGAGGACTTACCACAAGAGGAGAAGCCAATAATATAATATAAAATAAGAGGAATAGGCCATACACGGGCTCAACATTACCTTACAACAAACATCTCCTCATATTAAGATCCATGGCTTCAAGCCATTAAATTTCCCTTATGACCCCCAAATGCCCTTGAGCATGATTGACATCATGGTGACTTACACACGCATGTACATCCCTCCACACATGGGAGACTCTAGAGTGCATGGGTAGTCACTAAACCTTCACCCCTTCAAGGTTACTCTACCCTCCCAAGGAAAAGTGTGCCTTGAAGAACCCCATATGCAAAATAAGCACAAAAGAAATACAAGACTCTGCAAAGGACTTCCATGAAAACCCATGGAGTTGAAACAAATATACATAGACTCCATTAATGGTTTTCTCAAGCTATCTACATGAATAAGAAAAACTACTCTAAGCTATTCTAAAAAAGGAACCAACCTCAAGTCCAAGATTAAGGAAAATAACAAAGTTTGTGATTAAATTTCCCTTTTATGCCTTCTTCCTTCTCCAAATCCTCTTCCAATTCAGAAAATGTCTCTAAAGGTAGAGAGTGGGTGAACAACCTAACTTTCCTCCCAAAACCCCTTAAAAGGCTCTATTATAAGAATATTTGATTTCAACATCAATGGGGAAGTGACTAAAGTCTTCCCCCATCTCTCCACTTTCCTTATCTCTCATAAATGGAGTTTAAGGCTCACATGGGAAGGATAATATACTTTGTCCAAATTTACCAACCTCTAATTTTCGCCACTTTCAAAATGGGATATTTAAGGGGTGTCATTAATGAGTTTTGGAGCTCATAATGAGCTAAAATTGACCCCTAACCCCTAGGGTACCAAGTGGGGTGGTCAAAACTAACCCTAACTACCTTTTGGAAGCCTATATGACCCTCCTAAACCCCACCTGAAGTTAACTCACAAAATTCAACCCTATTGACTCAATCTGATCTCCCTAAACCTTAGGGTAAGCATAACTATGCTAGGTGACTCTTGGGTAGATTTAAACCTATACTAGTTACATTTACTAGCCATGCCAACACATTAAGTACACATGTGTCAAATGACACAAAAAAATTACATAAGGCATGACTTATTTACACATTTATAAAATTTAATTAAATACAATCATGCATAATACTTTCATGAATAAAACACAATACAATTAGGTCCATATATCTTTTTATAGATATGACCTTAGCATCATGACATTTACATAGGTCCATTACTGAATCCCCATTTAGTACCATGGTCAATTTCCTGCACACTCATTGCACACATCAGTAGGTACAAGAAATAAACACATAAAACATAGTAAAATACATAATGTAAACCAACACCTATTCACTCATATTTGCATCAATGATTTATTGAAATTTAAACAATATATGCATTTAATCCATATGCATAATCATAACCCTTAATAAATCTGCATCCTGATAATATCTAACTTTCATATTCATCATATTGCATCATTAAAACTTAACCATGTAAATAATCTGCATTAACTAACATGGGGCATCACATGAGTAGGTATACATCAAAATTAGAATGTCAAATAAGATAACATAGGATCTCACATATCCCTCAAATAATAACATGCGTTCCAATAGTCCAAGTATCTCAAAACAGTGTCAACTAAAGAGCATAATAAAGAAAAATAGTGCTAAGCTATGATGGGCTAGGGTAGGCCTCACATTACCATCTTGGTTTTCCACATAAAATTTGGTGTTTATTGTGTATTTTTTATTCTGTATTGTTCATGGTTTTAATGTTTTATCTATTTTACCGGTTGGATTTTATTTAAAGAAAAAATTATTGAATAAATGATGCAACCCCCCTCTCAGTTATTCATCCTATTCAATAAACTTTGCACTTCACATCTGATATCCACACTTTGTATGGAACCAAAAAAGATGTTCTATATATTAACTCATAGAACAATATAATTTCATAAAGAGTCAGCCTAACAACCATGCCAGCTAAGAAATAATCCTCAAATATTTATTAAGGGTTAGCATGCTAGCATTGGACACAAAATATAGGTCTAAAATTAAGATCTTCTTTCCAAGTTACTATAGGACCCCTAAATAGGTCATACATAAGATAATCATGTTACATAGAAAAAAAATAGCGAAGGATAACCAGATTTGAAATACACGATATATTCTAGTGTCGATAGGAATGCTACAACCAAGACCATGTCTTGATATCATTAAATTTAATATCATTTGGAAGAACATGATTAACCCCATCTATACAAAATCATAATAGAAGTGACAAACCAAAAACCTGTAACATTTTGCATGAATGTCTACATAGAAACCAACACAAAAAGATGTATCTTCATTATTCTGCACTAATTATATTCCATTATTGTCACTAAAACAAGTACTGCCACAACCAACTCAAGGAAAAACTCCACCCAGCTCATCAACATAACATAGTATATGTGATAGATCAATACTATACATCATCTGGAGCACAAAATTACGGATCATAGGTTTTGACACCAATGACCACAATTCCATATCATCTCAATAATCTCCCCCTTTGTCATTGATAACAAAACAACAAAAACAAAAAAACTCCAAAAACTCCAAAACTTCCCCTTAGTTGAGCAATATCTTTCTTTTTCTTTTTCTCTTCATTGTCTCCCCCTTTTTGCCAACAATGGAAAAGGGCTAAAACAAGAACATTCTTAGGAGATCAAGTAAAAATAAGACTTTTCACAAGACAATTTTCCTTGTACCTTTCTTTCACAAATGGAGAATCTTCTTCCAAGATTGCACAACAAAACTCATTCGAGCACACATACTATCCTATAAAACCAACAAATCAATTGAAGATGATAAAGAAACATTATCTGGAGATGGGCATTATTCTAAACAATTCTCTGCATCAGAAAGTATTTTGAAGAGATGGTCTGATCGGACTTCAATAATTTCTTTGGCCAATTAGAAAGTTTTAACTTCTCCCTATCTCTGAAAAGACAATATTTTAGACTAGAAAGCACCAGATCTCATTCTTTGTTTTCCATTTTTATCTTTGAAAAAGTCAAAATTATTTAAAATATCATTCAATTTAAATTTCAATGGCATCAATTTTTTTCTTCTAAAATTATCAATAGAAACAAGCCACCAGAGACAATACCTATAGATGTTAGACATTTCCTTAATGCATTCTTTTGTCTCACCAATGTGTTTGTACAATTTTTGTTTGGAACTAACACATTTTCTCAATCAAATTTTTGATCTCATATCCTTGACATCCTACCCGCAACATCCTCTCTTTAATAACCTTTACCATATCACCTAGTAACATCTCAAAGATAGCAAAAAAAAAAACCCTTTCAAGAAAATAATCAACTATAGTAGCTCCAATTTTAGGCCTATTGACTGGACAATATGCATACCACCTTTCACCAAACTTATTGAAATCAACTTCTAAAAATATAGAATGAATTTAATCAGTATTGAAAGAGTCAGATTCACACAAAGGTGAATCTTTCTTTTCTTTCTCCTCTGATATCTAAGTGATAATTTATTTTTCCATAGAGATATTTTTCCTTCTTTTAGGTTCTAGAGGGGAACCACCAATGATAACCTCTGATTCCTTTTGACTGGAGGAGGAACCCTCCTTAAAAATACTAACTAGCATAACACCAGATAATACCAATATGGAGCACAAATCCATCTCCAATGATAAGAGATAAAATTTGAAAGCATTTACTTTAACTTCCATATATTCTAAGTATTTGTAGATTTTCTTTCCGATAGGGATGCATGACAACCACACAACATCTTTCCTTGATGGTAATGAATTCAGAAAGAAGAATACCAAACACATAAGAAAAGACCCAAAATGGAAAGAGTAACCTTCAACCACAAACATTTTAATTTTCTCCATTAAATTCTCCATTATTAGACTACACAAATCAAATTATTCATTTTACTTTATAATCCTATGTGCAATATATACAAAAAAAACCGTGGTAGAACCTTCATGATTTTAAAAGAAGATTTTGTAAGTGATGCAATCTATAACATACCTGATTGTAGGATAAAAATGGTGTTTATCAGTAAAGCTCAAAGGTCTTTATCTATACCAGTAAGCTCCTCAACATCTATTTATTTCACCTTCTTCTTCCTAGGGAGGTTACCAATGAAACAAAAACTAGTAATAGTTTTCTTAGTAATCAGATAGGGTTTATCTAGAATAATGATGTCATCCTTAACTTGTCTCAATAGAAATATGATAGATTATTTTTTAGAAAACTAGGGGAATTATCCCCACAAATCCATACCCACGGTTCAAATATTTTGCAATTCATCATCACTCAACTCAAATTTCATTTCCCTTATCTTCTGATGATCATATTCATCCATTTTGACTCCTTTTAGCTTCTTTAGAATATTGTCCTTGAATTTTCCAACAACCAACATGGATTCCATGATCGATATTTTCTTTTCTTCTTCAAATCCTTCTGCTTTGCAACACTTCTTTATATCCTTCGCAATATGTCAAAATGATTTGAAAAACTCTGCCTTTTTATTATTAATTGCTCATGACGACTTCTCGCTGAAAAGTGCATCGATGATGCCAACAATTGTACTTGAAATTTTAATCAATCAAATGAACTTAATTGTGTCGAAGAAAATCATACCTTATTTTGGAGTGGGGGTATCAATAGAATATGCTTTTTAAATAGTCCCCCTAAGCCAAGGTAGTTGGCTTAGATTCCAGAAGAACTTGCACTGAGATCCGGTGCCATAGAAGGACTCCCTTCACATATTCCCTTTTTTCTTCCATACCATAAATGTCTTCTTCTTAGATTCATCTAATTTTACAAATTTCTTTTCAATTTCAGATCTTTCCATAGCAGCTACATATTTGCATGTGTTAGCATAGTGTCCAGATTGACTACATTTGTAACATATGTCATTTCTTTGTCCTAAATTTTCTGAGTGAACTTTAGATCTATATTGATTAGCTTTGTGACTATAACCATGACATAAATATTGGTGACCATTAAAGAGATTATTCATTCTAGATGGATTATATTATTGACTTTTGTAGTGACTTTCTTTGTGACCAAACTTGTGACAGTTAAAGCATTGAATACCCTGTTCTTCTACATTCTATATTGTTATGTCCAAAAAATTTGCATTGAAAATAGTAACCATTAAATGATAAGTACCTTTGACCATTTAGTTTCCTGACCGAAGATTTTTTAGTAGATGTTCCAGAGTTCCGGATTGTGCTTGTAACTTCAGATCCCTCTTTAGCTTCAATTACTCTGTCTTTACCCTTATTATTTTGATTTGATTTCTCACCAGAGAAATGAAGCCCTTCCTTATCCTTGTGACTTTTCTACAGGGACAAAAGTTCCAAAATTATGCTACTCTCACATACTCTTGCTTCTAGTTTAAGTTTCCTTAGCTCTTGGTCTAACTTCTCGCTTTTTTCCATTTTATGTTTGATAATATCTTTGTGATTTTATTCAGTCTTCTTGCATTCCTCCAATTGTAGCTTCAAATTTCCAATGTCTTCTTTTGATATCTTTCACTTCTGGTTGACTTCTTTGTGTCTTGCTTTGAATTTTGAAATTTTCTCTCTTAGCTTAGTGATAGAATTATTTGCCTCCTTGAGATTTTATTTCAGTTCTTCATTTTTAGGTTTCGTGCATTTCATATCATCTGAAATTGTCTTTAGTTCTTCATTAAAGTAATATTCTCCTGCCATATATTCAACATGCCAAGATCTCCCTTAAGTGGTTAAACTCTTATCTAAAAGGGACCAAGATCTGATACCAATTGTTGAACATACTCATATAACTAAGGGGGGGGGGGGGGGAATCAGTTNATATAACTAAGGGGGGGGGGGGGTGAATCAGTTATCCTAAAATATTTCTAAACTTATTTGATCTGGTAACAATATTAATTCAATCAAATAATCAAAACATAAATGATCTTGAAAGAACATAGAAAACCATACACAATGAACACAAGATTTTATGTAGAAAACCCAAGATGGGAAAAACCACGGAGAATGCTAATTCTCAAATATGAAACACCAGTTAAGGGGATTTTTATAATTGAGGCTCACTACCAAGATACTCACTGTAGGTAGGCTCACTGCTTGACTATCACAACCAATACAAATTTAACTGATTATCAAAACAATCTCGTAGTCAAAACTTGAACTGATAGAATTGCATTTGTACATGCATGAGTTCAATTCTGGTTAAGAGCACAATAACTATCTATACTAGATCCACTTAGGAATCTTCTTCCAAAACTCTTCCACTAATTCTTCGCACAAACTTTGTATATTATATCTCCTTACATTGACTATCTTTTCCCTTTTCACATACCCCCTATGCTCGCCTTTGCACACAACTTCACACTTCACATCTGTTATCCATACTCTCTAAGGAACCACAAAGATCTTCTATATATATACCCATAGAATAATACAATTTCATAAAGATTCGATCTAACAACCATGTTGGATGAGAAACAATCCTCAAATATTCATTAAGGTTTAGCATGCTAGCATCAGACCCAAAGCATAGGTCACACATTAAGATCTTATTTCCACACTACTATAGGACCCATAAATAGGTCATACATAGATAAGTGTGTTATATATAAAAAATACCAAAGGAGAAATAACTTTGAAATACACAAGGTATATTCTGGTGCCGATAGGAATACTACAATCAAGACCATGTCTTGGTATCACTAAATTCAGTATCAATTGGAAGAACATGATTAAATGCATCTATACAAAATCATAATAGAAGTGTCATACCAAAAACCTATAACATTCTACATAAATGTCCAGATAGAAAGGATACCTGATATGAGTTTTGAATACAACAATCAACATCAAAAGATTAATCTTCATTATTCTGCACTAATTATCTTTCACTATTTTCACCAAAAAAAGAAGTATTTCCACAATCGGCTCAAGAAACAACTCATCACTATAGTATACTGTATAAGATAGATTAATATTGTACATCATCCAAAGTACAACATTCTGAATCACATGCTTTAACATCAATAACAACTATGCCATAGCATCTCAAAAAACCTTAGGAAAAATACATAAAAATTACAAATCAATGAAGAGTATAACTTCTTCAGGAAAATATACAATTCTACACATCATGTAAAAAGAGCCATTATCTTCTATTAAGCACATGAATATGATGAACCAAAAATATATAGGATCTCTTAATCAACCACTGCAACAACTCTGTCAAAATACACGCTATCTCACATCCTCTTTGTCACATTTGTATCACACTAAATTCATATTTGATCCAAATACAATCCAAGTAAATCCACACTTCAATGCAATGATCCACACATTAATATATATAAAATTAATCATCCAAAACTAAAACTAGATCAACCACGATAGAGATAAGCATATGTTACACAAAGTTGGCCTCCAAAAACACTTACACTCAATGTGGTCCATCCTAGGAGATAAAGGGGACCCAAATACATCACAACACATATACCAAAAAATATTTAATCAAAGTGCACACACTGCAACACCTTCCAAAGTCGGTGCCAAATGCAACGTGTAGAAAAGAATAAGAACACTTTAACCATTTGGTCCAAAAATATTCTCCAAAGTACATAAATCAATGCAGAGCATAACACACCATGGAAAGATATATACCAAACTATTAACTCTTCTTCCATATCATATCCAAACCAATAAGTCATAAATCAAATCACTAAAATTAACTGAGTCAACCAAAGACCAATACAAATAACAATGTTGAACACAGAACAACATAATAATCTTTTTTTGCTAGGGAAAATATATTTTGCGAGGTAAAACCTTTACATGAAGTGAAAAGAGAAACTCAGTAAAAGTGTAGGTAAAAATTTTGTTCAAATTGGAAACAAAATGGAGGGTAAAATATAATGGTTAATTGGCGTGTTTTCACAAATGGATGAAAAATTTTCTATAGAGGTGGCAACTGGGTGAACATAAAGAAAAGGACATGTGAGATATGTTATTAAGTATGGGAAATTGATTTATTCATTCACCAAAGGTAAATTTATTTATTTATTCACCACAGGTAAATTGATTAATCATAAAAGTGTAATGTGTTACTTCAAATAATTTTCATGAAATTATTGAAGTGTTCAATAGAAGAGTTGAGGGGATGCTAAAACAAAGCGTAATATTTTTCAATGAAAATGAAATAAACTAAAACTACTATTTTTCTCAAAATGGGGCAGAATATTTTAGTTATAAAGTGAAGAGGGAGGAATATTCTCAGTGGAAAGTCATTTTACTATGTCAATAGATATGATGTGGAGGTTGTAGGTGCTTGTTTTAGATGCAAATGTCTATCATATTTAATGCATAAATGACATGATCATAAGGTTGTATCCATGTTTTATATTCAGTCATACATACTCAATATATCTAGGGTACTTGAATCTTTCATCTCAGTCTTCCATGAGATTGTAATATGTGTTCATGGGTCTTTTCTAGGAATAAGGTAAATTCTAAGAGCAGATATTTGTGATTTTGAGTCGATCATCTGGATCTATAAGAAGAGTTTCATGATTACATAAGGGGTTGTGTTAATGCAAGAAATCAATACACAGAATATCCATTGATAAGATTTAATTTTTTGATGGAATTTCTCTTACAATTTCACATCTCACTTTATGGCTAGGGATAAACACTGATCTATAAAGGCTTGAGGTCAACCGAGACTGATCATAGAATATATATTAATGTTATATGAAGGCTTCAGTTGTAGATTGTGAGGTGCAATTTTGTTTCTTGATTGTCCATGAAACCAATCTTTTTCCCAGAAGAAATTCTCCACCTGTGGTGCCTTTCCTGTCATCCACATTTCCAGCCCAATCAGAGTCAGTGTAAACTCTAAGCTCAAACTTATCATTCCTTTTGTAATACATACCATATTCATCTGTTCCTTTCAAATATCTCAGAATCCTTTTTACTTTCATCATATGAGTTTCCTTAGGATTGGCAGAAAATCTTGCAACAATACCAACAACCAGTGCAATATCAGGTCTACTATGTACAACATATTGTAGCTTTCCAATCATTGATCTATAAATGGTTTTATTCACTTCTTTTGTATCATCATTCTTTGTTAACTTATGTCCATTAGCCATGGGTGTACTCACTGGTTTTGAATCTTCCATTCCAAAAGTTTTTAGTATCTCCTTGACATATTTTGATTGAGTAATATAGATACCATTCTTCATCTGATATATTTTTAAGACAACAAATTTTTTTATCTCACCAAACATAGACATTTCAAATTCAGTTTGCATCTCTTTTGCAAATGCTTGGCATAACACGTCTTGTCCACTAAATATAATGTCATCAACAAAAATTTAAGCCAATAAAGTACCTTTACATTGCTCTATCTTCAAATACAGATTGTTGTTGTCATTGGTTCTTGCAAATCCAATCTTTACCAAATAATTGTGCAATCTCTCATACCATGCTCTTGGTGCTTGATTCAATCCATATAGTGCTTTGTGCAGTTTGCAAACCATGTTCCTCTTACTTGGGTCAACAAATCCATCAACTTGTTCCATGTAAGCTTCTTCTTCTAATATTCTATTTAGAAATGTTGACTTTACATCCATTTGATAAACTTTAAAACCTCTGTAGGCTTCATATGCAAGTAAGGTTCTTACTCCTTCCAATCTTGCAATTGGGGTGAATGTTTCTCCATAATCAATTCCTTCCTCTTGTGCATAACCTTTGCATACCAGTCTAGCTTTTTTTCTTGTTACCTCTCCATGTTCATTTATCTTATTTCTGAATACCCACTTAGTACCAATTACATTCTTGTCATTCGGCCTAGGTACAAGTGTCCAAGTCTTATTCTTCTCAATCTGTTCAATTTCTTCATTCATGGCTTGAATCCAGTCTTCATTGTCTAAAGCCTCTTTTACTGTTTTGGGCTCAAAAGCACATAAAAAGCATGTACCATCTCTCAATTTAATTCTTTTCATAACTGCAGAATCCTTCGATCCTATGATTTGATCAGGTTTGTGGTTCCTCCTCACATAATTTGCTAGAGTAGGCAATTGTATTGCTTCAAATTAATCATTCATGTTTAATTCAGGTTGATTCTGTGACTCGACATCTCCATCAGATAGCTCGATAATTACCTCCTGTTTCCTGGCATCCTCATTCTGTGACTCGGCAGGTGCTAGATATTTCTCGGCAACCTCATTCTCAGGTTCAGGTAATGTATTAGAATCGTCCTCATCCATATAGACAAATGATTTGTAACTCTCAGGTTCCTGTGTTCTTTGAGCTTCATTTCTTTCTGCATATTCATCAATTCTAACATTTGCACTTTCCATAATTTTTTTAGTGTTAGAATTCAAATACTTATATGCTTTAATCTTAGTTGAAATAACCAAGAAATATGCCTTCCTCACCTTTAGCATTAAGTTTTCAATTTTTGTTATCCTTCAGTATGAAACATTTGCTTCCAAAAACTTTGAAATATGTTACATTAGGTGCATATCCATACCAAAGCTCATAAGGGGTAGCAGTAGTACCTTTCTTGACTAGTACTTTGTTCAAGGTATAGACTGTTGTACTTACAGCTTCTCTCCAATATTTTTGTGCAACATTTTTCTCCATCATTAATGTTCTGGCACAATCCATTATAGATCTATTCCTTCTCTCAATAATACCATTCTTTGGTGATGTTCTAGGTGCGGACATCTGTCTTTTTATCCATCGGTCATTGCAGAACCTGTTAAACTCATTAGAAATAAACTCACCTCCTCTGTCAGATCTCAAACATTTCAGACTTTTACCTATCTCCTTTTCAACTTTTTCTAGGTGCCACTTAAATAACTGGAATGCATCAGACTTTTCTTTAAGAAATATAACAGTCATCATTCTTGAGTAATCATCAACAAATAGAATGAAATATTTGTCTCCACAATAGTTTTTCTCACCAATGGGACCACAAAGGTCAATATGAACTAATTCCAGAATTTCCTCAGAAGTATGAGTCTTGCTCTTGAAACTAGATTTAGTCATCTTTCCTAATTGACATTGCTTACACATTGCATTTTCAGGTTTCTTTAACTTAGGCAGCCCTCTAACCTTTATCAATTTACTTATGCTTACCAAGTTATCAAAGTTTACATGACACAACCTTTTATTTCATAACCAAACATCATTATAATGTGCAATCAAGCATGTCTCATCAGCTAAATCGAGATATAACAAGATACCTTTTATTTTCTCACCACTTCCAACTAGTTCTCTAGTGGCATCATAGATTTTTTCCTTCTTGTGATGGAATTCAACTTTGTAACCATAAGTATTCAACTGTGCAACACTCAATAAATTATAGTTAAGATCACCAACCCAATATACATTGTCAGATCTGATCTTTTCAGTCAAGTTAATTGATCCTTTCCCTTTAACAAGACATGGTGCATCGTTACCAAATTTAACATAACTACCATTACATTGATCTAGGGTCTCAAATTTATCTTTATCACCAGTCATGTGATGTGAAAAACCACTGTAATTAATCCAACGGTCACCTTTACTCATATAAGAAATTAATGCAGTTTTCTCATCATCATCAGAATCATCTTTCATAGCAACATACACAACTTCTATGTCATTTTCATCAGATTTGTTAGAATCATTGTCATAAGCTTCTTCAGCTATATAGCAAGATTTCTTACCTTTGTCTTTGTAATCCTTATACTTTCTAAAGTCTCGGTCATCCTTTCTGTCTTTGTACTTGTTGTCTCTTCTTTCATCTTTGTCATTCTTATCAGGACATCTAGCAACAATATGACCAACTTTGTTACATGGAAAACAAATGATAGGAAGTTTACATTTGAATTTTCCTTTTCCTCTAGATCGTCTTCTTGCCATAAGTTCTTCAAGTTCTTCTAGATCATCATCAGTAGTGTCGTTGTCACTGTTCACACATTTCTTTCTTTTCTTTGATTTGTTAAGGACCAACTGGGATCTGAATGTAGATTCAATAGCTTGTGGAGTGTAGTTATCAAAATTTGACATCTCAAATGTAGTAAGTATGCCTACTAGACCTTCCAAAGTCAAATTACTATTAGGATTACATCTCAACTCTTGAATTGTAGAGACTCTAATAGCATATACAGGAAGAAGAGTCCTCAATACATTTCTCATAATGGCATTATCATCAATTTTTCCCTTAGCTCCTCTGATAGCATTTACAACTTCCTTTATCCTACCATAATATTGAACTATATTATCTCCTTCTTGCATTTTAATTTCATCAAACTTACCTCTCCAGCTTTCAGATTTGCCTCTTAGCACATTTGTATCTCCTCCATAGATAGTTGCAAGGACATCCCACATTTGCTTTGCAGTTGTACAATTCTTTATGTCTTCAAACTCATGATAGTTCAGAGATGATGCAATCTCCAACATTGCTTGATTGTGTTCCTGCTTTTCTCTTAACTATGTGGTTGTGGTAGGTGCAGTGGGGGATATATAATCATGTTCAACATAGTGCTTAATAGAATCACCAATACTAGCCAGATGCAATTTCATCAAACTCTGCCATGCAGGGAAATTATCAGTGTTCAACTTTGGTACCTCCTTTTTATACATCTTGATTTTTTTCTCCAAGTACCTTCAAATTGTTTTCAAGAGACCAAAGCTCTGATACCAATTGTTAGAATGAATTTAGAATAACTAAGAGGGGGGGTTGAATCAGTTATCCTTAGGTCTAGATGTACCCATTTAAACTTTATACCAATTTGAACAACTCAGATCTGCTCGGAAACAATAACATAAAACAACAACATACATATGCAGTTTACTGTTCATATGTAATCAGCTTGTAGAAACTTAACAGTAAGATACAACATAAACATTCACACAAGTTGACACCAGTATTTAACGTGGAAACCCAATTTGGGAAAAACCACCAATAACATGCTATCAAGTTTTCACTCTTCTGAAGTGAGCTCTATTAGGAGCCAACCCTGTTAAAGGTTACAAAACACATTGCTAAATGCGACCTGGTTAAAGGATTTAATCACCCTGTCAGGAGTGGCCTTGTTAGAGGACATAGAACATTCCACCTAAATGTCACCTTGCTCAAAGAATTTATACAATGACTGTTAGGTCAACCTGGTTAAATAATTTTGATTGATATAATGGTTAAAAAGTAATCAGCAGGTGTGATCTGATACATACATCTTACTTTGCAAATCCAGATCCAATTCAGCTCTAATGCTAATTCACTGAGTGGCCTCCATTCTCATTTCAATCTTCAGATCTTCTTGGAAATCCATCAAGCAATCACTCTCGCAGCTCTCTACTTCTCTGCTCAGCCTTCTCTTCTTTGATTAATCCAATCAGTCAATTAACTATGCAATCCTCTTGCATACTCTACATACCTTTATGAATAACCCCTTGAGGTTATCTTATACCTCTTCATTTAGGTAAAATAAATCTTTGCCGCTTAATCAAGATCGTAGATCTTAGGTTAGGTCAGATCCAACAAATCTTTCCATCATTATATTTAATTTATTTCTCCAAAGCAATCACTAATTGAATATTTGATCCATGCATTAATTACGGTTACTCGTGCATTTAAATAGTGTGGATCAATCATGCTTAACTTTACATATCCCAATAAAATCAACTATGTCGGCCAGAGATCTCAAATCTCAACAATTACCAAAATACTGTTGCTCGACCAACACTGTGTTTCTTTGGCAATTTACTGACGCTCGATCGACACTAGAAATTATTCTCGGCATACACTGGTGCTCGATCAACACAAAATTGCTCGAAACTAGAAATTATGCTTGACATACACTAGTGCTCGGTCGACACAAACTTGCTCGACACAAACTGTTCACAGTAAACTGTCATCAAAAGATAAACAACACATTACTTTGCTAATGTGCCAATTGATCAAGTACCCTTGTGATTTCCCATAACTCAACCGTTCTACTTGGTCTTCTTGTTAAATCTCCTTCATCAATCAATAGATATGGTACTCAAACAGATAGAAATAGTCTCACCAATTAAGGTTTGACATCTCTGACAAAACAACAATTGTTTCCATTGTAGCTTTCCAAAAATCTTTCCAACAATCAATGTATATCTATCTATATACCTAAAGAAAAAAGGGCCACAAAGGAAGATATCTTCTAATAAAAGTCCCTATTTGGATCCATTTTAGATTAATACAACCCAAGTGATATAGGGGTATCAATGCAAAACAAGAATCTAACTAAGTGCTAAGAAAGAAGATGCAATTTCCTATGTGTCTGGTATAGTCAACTGGTAACGTAAAGACAATGTTGAAACTAATGAAATAGAACAGATTTGAAATTTAAATACTCAAATTATTTAATGAAATACACCAAATCACCTTTAAATACTTGAAATGTTTGTGTTCAAACCCAGATCTGCAATTCTACTCCCAAAACAACACAAAAACCCAAACATAACCAAATTTGGAACCAAAAACTTGAGATCTTCAAAACCTAGAAATATTTCTATATAAGAACTATGCCAACCTAGAGGGTGGATGGTGACATGCAAAAAATCTACCTAGGACTAGGTCGAAGTTTTGATCCAGTAAAAATAGGTTTTGAAAGGACCCGAAACCTTTTAGAACAAAAAAACCAAAAGATAGAGCTTTAAGAGAACCAAAATACTGTAGTGAAACAACACCAAACACACTAAAAGGAACAAGCATACACTCCCACAAAAAAGAAACCAAGACCAGAACAACAGTCAACAAAAAAAGGGTAGCAAGATAATCATTTAGTCCCACCCTTATGTGACCTTAAACTCATATCAAAAGGAGGCTTGGGAGACTTTAATTTCTTTCCTTTGACAGTTTTCCATCCTTCCTCCATCAACAATGTGTCATTCTTCGGAGACAAAGAATTAACAGAGAAACCCACAACTTGAGAGGCAAGGCTGTCCACCCCAGCAATCCTAACAGGAATAGGGATAGCAGCCCCCAAGAGGAAACTGAACACCAGAAACCACAACACTAGCATTTAGGACAGAAGAAATAGAGACAACATCAGCCATCTGAGTAGGGACAACAACCGCATCGCCTGACAAAACAACAACATCATTCTGACCCAAGACAACGTCTGGGATAGAAAAAGAAACATCCTCTTGGACAAAATCCTTAAAAGTGACATTAGAAGCATTAGTAGCGGAAGAATCCTAAGATGGACAGTCATCCATACCCCCATCCTTAGAAATTTTCTAAACCGTATAATGGTGGTCATCAACGCCCACCCACCAAGAGGGCGATTTCTTCAATTTTACCCTACCTAATAAAAACTTGGCAAAAATATGGCCAGTCTTGTGGCACTTTCTGCATCTGAAGGGAATTCCCTCATAATCAAGAGTCTAGATCCAAGAGCCCTGAGGAGAGGCCAGAGTTAGCATCTGAGGGAGACCCTTAGAGATATCAACCTCCACAAGGATACAGGCGTATGTCGGGTGAAAGATGTTAGAAGAACCCAAATCAACCATATGAAACTCCCCAATAACCTCGCCCACAACCTCCAGGATAGATTCTATCCAAAGATGCAGGGGAAGATTTGGAAGCCTCACCCATAAGGGTATTTTATTGAAAGATTCAGTAGAAGGATCAAAATCCTTATGCCAAGGTTTGGCCATCAAGGGAAAATGTTCCTTCCAAGTGAAAGAACTATGCAAAATAGTGTCCTAATTTTTTGTATTGTCAAATTTCACAATAAAAAAGCCCCTATCCATAGGGTATATCTGAATAGAATCAGAAAAAAAAGGCTCCCAATGTTTGGACATCCAGGCATGCAAATCCAAAAGAGAGGGCCAAAAACCCTTGAATCTAAAAATAGCAGCAAAAGAGGAATAGTCCTATACAAGGTTAAAAATTTCATCAACTATATCCATATCCAGATTTACCACTAAAGGGTCACTTATAGAGATAGGCATAACAGATCTGGGCCGACGATCCCCCTTCCCAGGAAGATGAAGAACAAAGGATGAGGTCAAAGTTGGCATCCACCCGCTTTGCAATATTTTCTGGAATCTGGATCTGTGACAGTAACCTGTTCCAATGGCTCTGAATCCAAATCCGCAAGTCTGTATACCTGAATCTACAAGGGAAATTTTTTTTTTTTTTTAAGGAGGGGATTTCCTTAGTTAATCCCTAGTTTAGGAATTAACCATGAATGTAATTGTATGTAAAATCAAAGAAAATATACAAATTCACCTTACTTTGTAAAAACCCTCACTCGAAGGATCCAAATCCGTAATCCAAAAGGATGTAGAAGTGATAAATGTTGTTGAATCTTGTAGGAATTTAGAGTATCTCATCAAATATAATAGATCAATCATACCAAGTCATGGATCTATGGATGTAGATGTATTTATATGCCCAAATCGGATATACAAAAGCAAATGAAGAATAGATGAACAAACCCTTCCTTGATAGCCAACTCCACTATCTTAAAAGAAGGAAGCTAGACCTTGAAAGGAACATTCATGATCATGGAATGATGATTAAAATTCCTCCAATGAACTCCTTCAAAGATCCTTGAATGCAAAAGATCTTGAAATCTTGAAGTTTTCAATGGTTGCAAAAGATCTCCTTCAATTCTCCTAGGAAATGCTTATGAATGCTTGTAGATAAAATGTAAAAACTCTTTAACCTCTTTCCTCTTTTTTCCTAAAATTAAGTGAGTATGCATCCTTTAATACCAATTTTGTGATCAAAATTGAAAAGGGATGGCTACACAAGGCGTGAGAAGAAATTGAAAACCCGAGAAGGGCCTAGAATCCCAAGGGTTAGGTTGACTACAACCTACCCCTAAAGGGCTAGGCCAACCTTGGCCTACCCCCAGGTGGCCCATTCCAGTGGGGGATGGTCTAGGATCTCGGGAACAGAGAAAAGAATAGTGGGAAAGGGAAGAAAATAAGGGCCCAATCTAGAACAAAAGCATAGGTACATCCAAATGTCCATAAATGAATTTAAATTAGGTCCAAAGCATCCTACTAAGGAGGTAAAAACATGTCTTAATGTGGGTGCTTCCATTTTAAGATGATATATTTAACCCCCTCTTTAGCAGAAGTATGAGCCTAACTCAAACTCTTGGTAAAGTAGATCAAAATGCATAAGATAATCTCGTCATTACTAAGTAGAAAAGGAATCCATCAAGCCCCCAACAGACTTGAGTCTTTTTTAGCTCCAAAATTATAACAAGAGCGATATCACTATAAAAAAACAAAAACAAAAAGGAGTGTGATTAACTCACCCAATAAGATGTGTGTGTCTTATTGTGAACCACACCAAATGCAAACACTGCAAAAAAATATGGCGTTGAACAATCTAGCAAGTTTGCGTGCATGTTAATCTACCCATCAAGGATTCACCCTCAGGAAACTGAATTTCCAAAAGAGAAAAATTAGAAAAGGATTTTCAGGCATAAGGAGGTGTGTATCCTAAGGGATTGGAAAGAGCTGAAACTATAGGGACCAAGCCTTCTGGATTGTTTAGTAATCCAAGAAGAGATCCGAAAGAGATTCAAAGAAGCAAAGATGTCATAGTGCGTGTGTGCAAAATGTGAGCAAAGTGTATGCCCCCATGTTAAAGCAATTGCAAGTGCCTCAATGGGGGCAATGCCTTTAACAGAGTGTACATGCATCCATGAGAAATGTTTCCACTATGAAATATCCCCAAGAGAAGACATATCAAAGGAAATAGGCACATAACAAAAAGAAAGAGTACGAAGGGATCTACTAACCTTGGGTTAGTATTATTGTAAGATAACATATGAAATATTATGTCAAATGAAATGACATCATTCCCAAAATGAAGTAGAACTGAAACACAATAGAGGAAAAAAACGTAAGAGTTACGAAGAAGAGTCTTTTTGGGTCGGTGTCACGAAGACCAAAAGACTCAGTGCTACCATGTTGCAATATACCAAGTGGACTACAAAAAGGCACATTGATAAATAATAGCACATGTACAACACAACATATAATGACATATAGAAGAAGAAAGATATAAATAGAAGAATTATTATAATATTTTGATTCCTTTATCACCTTGTGCCAATGGAGCAACAAGGATCATTTAAATAAATCTAAACAAAACATATAAAAATCACTACATCATAGGGGAAAACACAACATGACAAGAAAACACACAAAGAATACCATGCTAAAGAAGCCAATCAAGCTTGTTGTCTGCCCCTCCTATCTTGGTCTATATCATTTAGGGAAGGTGGGAAAATCTCAAGAGGAGCAACATCCAACACAGTAGTTCCAGTTCCAAAAAAGGACCATGTTGTGGGTCACTGTATTCGATACTAGGAGTGGCTGATAACTATTTTAAAAACGTGTTAGGCAAATTGTGATCAAGGTCAATAGTCTCATATTCATCAGAATCACTAGCATGAAAATCATTTTTAGCATTAATATTATCATCAAGGGTATCATCTTCATCAAGATTAATCACAATAAAATCCAAAATACGAATAGAATCATCATGTTTATTCATTTGAATAGTGTTATGATTATTAACTTCCTCCACAGGCTCAAGCATGTCTGATCAAAGGAAGGTAAAATGTTTTGAGAAGAATGGGCACGATCCTTGGCTTTAGCTATACACTTCTTTCAACGGTCATGGGAATGTCAGTTATGTTTAGTCTTGCTAGAGATAGGAGTTAGAGTAGGATCAATCAACATTGGGTCCTTTTCACCTTGTGAAGGGGGAACTAAAGGAACAACACTAGGTTGAAAGATAGGAACAAGAGGTTTCTCAATGAAAGTCAAAGAATTAGACAACGGAGAAACTAGTGGAATAGGTAAAAGACCACGGGTAGGATCAAGCTAGGGTAAGCTCAATTCAATGATTTTTCTATATTTAAAGGATTGATAAGATCAGAAAAGATAACCATGACGGGTTGGAGGTGTCATAGGTAAAGAAGGCCAAACAAAATCAAGATCAACACATTCTCAAGGCCTAGAAAGATGATAAAGACTATGGTTAATGGTCTTGATCTCACCATCATAAGGAAACTTAAGACATTTATGGATAGGAGAAGCTATGGTTTGCATAGAGGACAATCAAGGAAAACAAAGCTTAACGTGAAACTGATCGGAAGTAGGGATGAAGAGAAAGGTAGCATCCATAACTTTACCATAAAGATCTATAAGCAAGGAAATAGAACCATGAGGATGATAAAGATAGTCATTACAAGTCTGAATCCAAGTCTCTGTCATATCATAGAAATGTTGTTGCAAGTGTTTACTATAAAGATGCTCTTTAGTTATAATATTCACCATAGAAGTAGGATCAATAAAAGTACCACAGGAAGGTGTGCCAGCAACCCTAGTAGCAATATAAATAGGACCATCAAGAGCTCTAATAATTTTTGAATGGTCAAAGGTGATAAGAAGTTATCTACTAGGTTGAGGTTTTGGATTAGGCGAGGGTTCATGTTCAACATGGTTGACAACATGGCTAGCTTCTTCCATCTTTTCATCATAGACAATATGTGTACAAGAGGAAGAAAGTTGGGAAATGGTGTTGGCAGAGTGAGAAGGTAAAGGATTTGCATAAATATGTAGGTTTTGGTTAGGAGGTGCTACAGATTTTTTTCCATGGCCAACATCAACATCAATAGATAGCATTGGAATCAATCGGGTCTTGGATAGCATTCTTCAAGGAATAACACCTCTCAGTATCATGGCCAGGATAACGATGGTATTGACACAAATATTTGGAATTAAAGGAATTAGAAGCCATCATTGCCGGATGAACAAGTCTAATAGGAGGAATTTTAATGATAGTAGCATTTAACAACTTTTCCATCACAATTTGCAAATATTCAGATAAAGGAGTATACTTACGATTAGGGCAAAAAATAGAGGAATAAGAAGCATCACCTGTGGATGCAACAACTACTTGTTCAAATACTGCATTTGATGCTTTGTTAATATTTATATAGTTGTTAGGTTTATGGAACTTATTCGGAAGGGAGACGTCATCACTATTATCAACGGGTACATGAGTCATTGGAGTGGTGCTCTCAAATTGACTCACTTGTAATTGATAATGGTGAAGTATTGTACAAAGTTGGGAAAAGGAAGTAAAATCAGTAAGAAAAATCTTATCCCTAATGTATTTTTGTAAAATTTTAATAAAAATGCATTGCATATCAATGTCAGGCACATGATAATAAATATGAGCATACAAATGTTTAAAACTACCAATAAAGTCACTAAAATTTTGTTTAACTCCCTGTTTGCAGTGCATTAAGTTAGTCAAAGAAACTTGAGGACCAATATTGTTTTGAAATTGTTGAATGAAAGTGTTAGAAATTTTTTGAAAGGAATCAATAGAATAGGGAGGTGAAGAACAATACCACTGCAAGGCCTTATCTCAAAAGGTCCTAGTAAACAACTTGGTCATGATCCTATGATCATGGGAAAAGTCACTTCATAGGGTTTGAAAGGTCCTAACATGAGTCACAAGGTCACCCTTACCATTATAAGTGTCAATACAAGGCATGTCAACTTGTTGAGGGATAACCACACAGATAATATCTAAGGACAAAGGATTATCAATGTCACATGTAGGCACATTAAACTTAGATTGAGTCAATGAAGCAAGTTGTTGTTGAAAGGATGAAATAGTTTGAGCAAGGCTAATGATGGTGGAATCATTAGAGGAAATTGTAGGCATGGACACATTGGATACACTAGGAAAAGTGTAGGAAGTAGTGAGAACACTAGAAGTAACATGAGGAACATTTGAAACAGTTGTAGGAAGAGAATTAGAATATGTAAAAGGCACACTATGATAATAATGCATAGAGTGAGGCAATGAAACATGTGGAACACTCAAATGAAGAGATAGAATAGAGGCATTAGGAAGACTCACATGTATATGATTAGAAACTTGCATAGATGTGGTCATAAGAGGTGGCACATAAGTAGGCACACTAGGAATAGGAAGAGATATGGGCAAAGAAGGTTCAACAATCGTGGAAGGAAGAACATAACCTAACTCTTGGGCACATTCAACTAAAGGTTTAACATTAGAAACAAAAAGGTGAGAGATACCACACAAGATATTAATACCATTTTCATAATTATGTATAACTTTCTTTAAGGCTTCAATAGAAAAAATAGTATCGGGATTATGATTATCTTGAATAAGCCAACTTTCCATCTTTTCAAGGTCACTAGTGAGATTTTGAATTTGGGAAGGAGGAAATATTAAAGATTCATCTTCATCATGGGAAGAATGAGAAGATTTATTCTCCATGGAAGGATTAGGATCAGGAGGGATCATTTTATCATCAGGGTTCCTAGGGAAGAAAGAAGAATTAGGATCAAAAGAACCCATGAGTATATCACTTCTTCTAACTGAGATATTATAGGTTGGAATCAAAGTAATAAAGCTCATACACAAAGGAAGGAAAAGACAAAGGGAGATCACACAAAGGTTTTTCAAGCACAAAAATGAGATCTAACCACAACAAAGTATGAAAAATAAAGCTAAATCCAACTATTATATAAAATATAAAGAAGACACATTGCATAAAGTAAGATCTAAAATATTAACTTTAACCACAACAAAAGGAATACAAGGCACATGTAAGGTACGAGTTCACCAAAAATTTTATATTGAACTCAATCATATAATGTAAAGATCATTCAACTATCAAATCAAAAGATAATATGCATGAAAGTGTCGGGTAAACCAAAATATATATAAAAAATATACATTTTGAATAATGTGTGGCAATGTATATCTATCTATATACCTCAAGAAAAGGGGCCACAAAGGAAGATATATCCTAATAAAATCCCCTAGCTGGATCCAAGTTAGATAAATATAACCCAAGTGATATTGGGGTATCAATATAAAATAAGAATCTAACCAAGTGCTAAGAAGATGCAATTTGCTATGTGCCAGGTATAGTCAACTGGGAAGGTAAAGACAATGCTGAAACTAGCGAAATAGAACAGATCTAAAATGTAAATACTCAAATTATTTAACGAAATACACCAAATCACCTTTAAATGCTTGAAATGTATGTGTTCAAACTCAAATCTGCAATTCTTCTCCCAAAACATCACATAAACCTGAACAAGACCAAATCTAGAACCCGAAACTCGAGATCTTCAAAACCCAAAAATCTTTCTGTCTCAGTACTATTCCAACATAGAAGGTGGATGGTGACATGCAGATAATCCACCCAGGACTAGGCCAAAGTTGGCATCCACCTGCTCTGCAAGATTTTTCAGAATATGGATCTGTGATAGTAACCTGTTTCTGACGGCTCTGAATTTGAATCTACAAGTCTGAATCTGAAAGGGATTTTTTTGGTTTTTTTGGGGATGCGCTTGCCTCAGTCAAGCCACATTTTAGGAATTAAAATTGAATGAAAATGTATGCAAAATGTATGTAAAAGAAAAACAAATGTACAAATTTACCTTACTTTGTAAAAACCTTCGCAGAGGATCCGATTCTGTAATCCACAAAGATGTAGAAGTGCTCAATGTTTTTGAATCTTGTAGGAAAGTATGATATCTCATTAAATATAATATATCAATCATACCAAGTCATGGATCTATGGATGTAGATGTACTCATATGCTCAAATTGGATATGCAAATGCAAATGACAAATGGATGAACAAACCCTTCCTAAATAGCCAACTCCACTATCTTCAAAGAAGGAAGCTAGACCTTTAAAGGAAAATGCATGATCATGGAATGATGATGAAAATTCCTCCAATGAACTCCTTCAAAGCTCCTTGAAATCTCCTTGAATGAAAAAGATCTTGAAATCTTTAAGTCTTCAATGGTTACAAAAGATCTCCTTCAATGCTCCTAGGAAATGCTTATGAATGTTCTTGGAATGCTTGTAGACAAAATGTAAAGACTCTTGAACCTCTTTCCTCTTTTTTTTCCAAACAGAAGTGAGTACGCCTCATTTTATACCAATTTTGTGATCAAGGTAAAAAAGGGTCGACTACATAAGGAGGGAGAAGAAATGAAAAACCCGAGAAGGGGCTGGAATCTTGAGGTGCCCAACCTCGGGGGAGTTCAACCCTGGCCTCACCCCAAGGGCTAGGCCAACTTTGGCCTACCCCTAAAGGGCTAGGCCAACCTTGACCTACCCCCAGATGGGTCAGTCCATCAGGGGATTGTCTGGGATCTCGGGGACAAAAAAAAGAACATCACGAAAGGGAAGAAAACAAGGGCCCAATCTAGCACAAAAGCATAGGTACATCCAAAGGTCCATAAAGGAATTTAAATTAGGTCCAAAGAATCCTGCTCTGGAGGGCTAAACATGTCTCAACATGGGTGCTTACATTTTAAGATGATACACTTATAAATTATTATGTTTATAAATTTACCTAATATGTGACCAAGATACACATCATTTAATGGCTCATCATACATCTTATTTGATGCACCATTGTGACACTTATTTACTCCCAAAACATCTAAAATGACAAAGAGTAAACTCATGGGAGATGGAACCATGTGCATTTTTCTACATATTTGTCTCTTTTAAATCATATATTAGAATAACACAAGTATAGGTGAGAGATAGGATCATTATAAATAGATGCCCATGTTGTTGAATCGTCTACTAAGGAAAAATGATAGGATATTTACATGTCATTCTCTATTAGTGTTTTTGCAAAGCTAACAATTAGATGCAGATTCTACACCTCCAAAGTATCCTTAATGAATAGTTAGAACATCACATGATGAATATATTTTTGTGCTAGTGGTCTCTATTATTGATGATTTTCTACCCAAAGAGATCTTGGTCTATCTTGGACAAATCCTCCACCTCTACCTTGAAACTCCGTATATCAAAATAATTGGGAACTTTGTGAAAAACAAACTCGTTGTATAGTATTTTTCAGAGAATATAATGGTACCTAATGATTATTACTTATAGGTTGGCCAAAGACCATCCAAAAACTATACTACAAAAAAAAAATGTCATCGTGATTGCACCAATGTATTGGAAATTTCCTCAAAGTCACAGCAAGGGATGCATTCGCTCTAGGGTTTGTAAAAAAAGCACATATTTGTTCTTTTGTTATGTATTTGTTTTTCACTTCACCATTGGATAATTTTTTCACATAAAATTCATGACATGAATCTATAAGTGTTTCATTGGTTTATTTGACATAAAATTGGGTGGTGTTCTATGTAACTATAGAAATTGTAATTTTCAATATGGGTGGGACAATGTTTAAATTGAGCCAACCACTCATGAGGAATTCAAAGATGATGCCACCGTTTAGCATATTAGATTTAAAGGGTCAGTTTTGCAGTTCATTGAGGGCGTAAATGGGTATCATAAAGGGATTTCCATGCAGTTTTCTCTTTCTAGAAAGATAAAAGTGTTTATGCTAGTGCCATTTCCTTTAAAGTTAGCAAGGAGGTTATTGCCAAAGCTACAAGGTTGTTGACCAAGCGGTAAAAATGGAAAAAAAGTAGAGTGGAAGATAATGATAGCCTCAACCAATTATTTCGGGAGATTGAAAGCCCTATCAAACACCACGGTGGATTTGATAGAGAGGAGTTGTTGCCTTAATAAAACTAGATCTCCTTGATGATAATAAGGTTATTTACCTTGGAGGGGAGATTTAAGGTATATTATTTCTATCACATGCCTCTATTAAATCACTTATGTAACCATAGTCTCATATATTTTATGTTCTTCTACTTAATTTCCTTGAAATATTTGTAAAAGAGGTTATAGATGTTGCTAAGCATCAGGGAAAAAGACTTATCCCTTTACATCAAGGTTTGATATTTAGGCTGTATAACTTCCATTTGGCCCTATGTCACCCCAAGAAAATTTTAGTGATTGAATCCCTTAGGTCAAGTTCCCCCATGTATGCTAAAATTATCGATACCACAGGCCCTAGTAAGAATAAATGTATTTTCTATGTGTAGGAGTTATGCAAATTACCTCCCACACTAGTATGCCTGAAACCCCTACCCACAATATGGTCACTACTGGTCTTTCTGGCCTTAAAAAAAATGCCACTGCCTCCATAATTTCTAAGAAAAAGAAAAGAAAAAAAAACCTTCCCCATTGGGTAAGAAGCACAAGATGACCATTAAGGAGGTCATCAGTGAAGAGGATGACAATAGAATGGTGATTTGCTCTAAAGGTAAAGGAAAAATTAAGCAATTTGTGGTCTATGATTTGGAGGAGGAAGAAGATGTTGAGGGAAGTGAAAAAATTGTGGAGGAAGAAGGGAGGAGAAGCTACTACTGGTGAAGGGGGTGATGTTGGAAATGAGGAAAGTTATGAGAATCCTACCAATAATATCTCAACACACATCTCGGATGGTACCAAAATCAAGCAACTAGACCTGACTGAAGATGTTGCCTAAGGAGGAGGAAAACAACATGGTCAATGCTAAGGGTACCTGTGCAGAGTACAAAAACACTACTAAGGAGCTAGAAATGCTGAAGAATAAGGTCCTAGAGATGGACAAGAAATTGATCAGTGTCTCCAAATTTAGTATGCAGGTAATGCATAGTTCTTTGGAATCACTTAGCCTCATGTACAAAATGGTCATGGGAAATGAAGCGAAGGAGGGAAAACGTAAAGAACTCTTTAAGTTCTTAACTGAATACTGGAGTTGTGTGCTCCATTACACTTTGAATGAACTTTCTGGATATGGATTATTTTTGTTGTTATATTTTATAGTTTACAGTTTATTAATATCATGGTTGTTAGTCATTCTCTGGGTTTTAATGTTAATTTTTTTATTTTATTTTTGATTTTACATTGGACTCTTCTTCTAGAACTAAGACTTTGGTAGCTTATAATTTATGTTGTTAGACTTTGTTATGGGTTTCTTATATTAGTATGTTGTTAAAGTATTGTTAATATTGTGTTGATGGTTAATCTTTCTTTAGGCTATTTGTTTTAAAGGGACACCACCTTGGTTTTGCTCCTATTAATATAAAAAACAAAACATGAGAATATTTTTAAAAAAATCCATGAGTTCATTACAAATGACACAAATTAAGATCACAAGCGTCTTGTGATTTCCCAATAACTTGCTTTTGTTTTCTTTATTTTTGGCATATTGACAACTTTTTGTACACTATTTTGGAGGACATGCCCTCCATTACATCAAGCTTCAAGTTTTAATATTTATCCTTAGCTTATTTCTCCTTTGACATGCATTAAGAGTTATTCCCAATCCTTGACTCCCAATTCAATCCTTTGCTAACATCATGTTGATCTCATTCCCCCTTCATCTGTGCATTGACATCATGTTGATGTATTTACACTTTTCTCATAGTGATGCCATGTTGACATAATTATTGAAGGTCATACTTTCAGCATCCCGTGTCCTTTCCTTCTTCATTAATGGTAATTTTGGTCAATGTATAATTCTTGATAAAGGTTGTCTCATTAGCCCATCACCGATAAAGATAGAAAGAAAAATATAACTATAATTACATTTCTTTCACTTTATAAATTCAATTATAGGTGTAAGGATTAAGTAATTTTTTTCACTATATAAGAAAGAAGATAGAGAAACATATTGAGGTGCATATGTAGTGGTTGTTGTGTGAGGTATGACTTCTATGTCTATTTATACTTGTGATTAGGGGAACGTGGAGGAAGTGGACCATTATTGGAATTGATGTAGCTCTAAAAAAATAATGTGAAATGATAAAGTTGAGATTAATACAAGTATATAATTTTTTTTGCTAATACATGTTAATGGTAATCGATAAATCATAAGAGGTATTAGAAAAAATCATAACATAGAATATCAATAACATCAAGATATCATTCTTGTAAGCTCATGAATAATACCTTAAGTTATTCTTGTTACAAAATTCATTCAAGTTAGTATAATGTATATGAGTGTATCTATATATAAGATTATTTATCTATATGCATATTAATACATATAAATTTGTACACAATCTTATGTGATTTATTTTTAATTAATATAAGTGGGGAAGGGCCCCGATGAAACAAATTAGAATTTAGGATACACCTAATTTATAACACAATCTTATGTGATTTATTAAAAAGACTAGATCCTACATATTTAAACAATCATTTTCAACAATGTAAAATCTTCTAGAAAAAATACCATCATAAAACAAAAGAAATAAATCTTCCATTACAAAGCAAAGAACCAAAATTTATTTTAAAAATTATTATAAAAATTCAAAGATTTTCATCAAAGTAAAACTGATTATCAAAGCAACATAATTCCTCTCCCCATTTAAAATAGATGAATCTATAAAATATCACAATCCAACTCTTGTCTACTTATTATTAAATGCAAGGAATATACCAAGTTGCCCTCCTTATTTAAAAGAAAAGTGGTAATCTATAATAATTTATAGTCCAACTCCTCTCTACTTATAAAATGCAAGGAACAAATCTCATAAACAAAATTATCATAGATTAAAATCTTCATACATTAAGTTATCATAATGAAAACTCCCTCCCCACTTGTGAAGGCTGTTCAAAATTCATATGCTGCAACATATCTCTAAAATTTAACCAACTCAACCAAAGTTATTCATACATATATCATTTAACATTTAATCAACTCACCCAAAGTTATTCATAGAAATGTCATTTAACTGCTGGTTGATTTTGTGAATAAATGTCATCAAAGTTATTCATACAAATACCATTTAACATTTAATCAACTCACCCAAAGTTATTCATACAAATGTCATTTAACTGCTTGTTGGTTTTGTGAATACATGCCATCAAAGTTATTCATACAAATACCATTTAACATTTAATCAACTCACCCAAAGTTATTCATACAAATGTCATTTAATTGCTGGTTAGTTTTGTGAATAAATGCCATGTAACTGCTGATTGCAGGTTTTGTTTGGACTAAGTCCAAACTATAACTCTCCCCATCAACCCTCTCCTTTCTTCTCTTCACCCTCTCCTTTCTTCTCTTCACCCAGAAGTGATCTTCCGATCTTGGCACTTGGTACAATCGATCTACATTATATCAACAAACTTCAAAGAATAAAAGAAATCTCAGCAATGCCCATGAGATCCGAACTGCACCTTTTTGTGGAGGCAAAGACCACAAATCCTTCTAATCATCACACTTGATTCATTGTTACCATTACGCCATCTTCATAATCTGTGCATCTACTCCCCATCGACCATATAACCTTCCAACTGTTCCTTTTTTGAGTTCTTGCCATGAACCCCTGCTTTCCCCACACATTCTTCTATTTGTATATTGCCAAGAA
The DNA here is from genome assembly GCA_018584345.1 of Thuja plicata. Taxonomy (NCBI): domain Eukaryota; kingdom Viridiplantae; phylum Streptophyta; class Pinopsida; order Cupressales; family Cupressaceae; genus Thuja; species Thuja plicata. Next base: position 389,106 of record MU223847.1, read on the forward strand.
GAAAAAGGAGGAGAAATAGAGATAGTAGAAGAAGAAGGAGAAATAGAAATAGAAGAAGAAGAAAAAGAATATGATCTCTGTTGACTTTTGCGAAGTTTATCAATAGAGAAAGGGGCAGAAGAGTTATGTGGAATGCTGACCAAGCCCCCCTTCAAATGTTGCCATTTAAGGGAGGAAGAGCGGGACATCCTTTGTGAAGAAGAAGAAGAGACAGAGGCAGCCCTCTGTCTGTGAGCTGCAACTGCAATAACTTGTGAGGTCATGTCATTCTCCAACCGAATGATGGACCCCAAATTACTGGAAGAAGAAAGTAGGCTTTTGCTGCTCTGTGAGTGCAGGCTTTTGCTGCTCAAGGATTCGCTCATAGGAAGGAGGCGGCCTTCACAGAACAACTCATCTGCAGGGCAAATGACCGCAGACCCACCATGGTGAGAAAAAGAATCAGATGGACTGAACTCAAAGTTCTGTTTTTTCGATGATTTCAACAAACTTTTGCATGCATTCATCACCCACTTCCATTGCTTAATGAATGATTTCTTTTTCTTGAATTTATCTGTGACAGGCATATCTGCCAAAGATGGAGCCTCATCATCCGTTTCCACCACCTTTTCACAATCTACATATGGAAAATTCTCCATCCTTAGATTATACACAGCATTACCAGAAAGCAAACTGACTTATTTGATATTTCCTGTTTTCCACTCGAGCTACTGTGCTACTCCATTCATTGTGAATGGATGAAGCCCAATTCAGATAAATAGGATAAAAGCAATAATAGGAGATACCCATATGAAACCCAATTCAGATAAATACGATAAAAGCAATAATAGGGATACCCACATGAAACCTACTTCAGGTAAGTATGATAAAAGCAATAATTGGGGATACCTACATGAAACCCTATTCAGATAAATATGATAAAAGCAATAATTGGGGATACCCATATGAAACCCAATTCAGATAAATATGATAAAAGTAATAATTGGAGATACCTAGATGAAACCCAATTCAGATAAATATGATAAAATCAATAATTGAGGATACCCAGATGAAACTCAATTCAGATAAATATGATAAAAGGAATAATAAGGGATACTCAAATGAAGCCCTATTCAGATAAATATGATAAAAGCAATAATTGGGGATACCCACATGAAACTCAATTCAGATAAAATGATAAAATCAATAATAAGGGATACCCGAATGAAACCCAATTCAGATAAATATGATAAAAGGAATAATAAGGAATACCCACAGAAAACCCAATTCAGATAAATATGATAAAAGGAATAATAGGGCATCCCCACATGAATAAAAGGGGATACTCAGATGAATAAAATAATAACAGGGGATACCCTATTCAGATTGACTGAAGCTGTTGTCAGCAATCATGACAGAGTTATCGAAGAATGTTGATTGATTAAATGCTGGTGTTTCCATCATTTCGTTACTATGTGACATTTGTGAGAGTAATTTGAGATAAAACAAAGCAGGATACGTAATTCCAAAGCACAAGATTGAAATGGCCAGAGGTGACCGTGCTTAGAGACAGAATTTGTATGCGTTTGATGACGTATTGGAACAGGAATATCAGCCGCCTAATGTAATCCGTGTCTTCCCCCATTTCCTTATAAAATCCCCATTTTTGGAAGTGCTAATCTGTCCGTTGCTCTGGTTTTTCGATAAATAGGTGCCACAGATTATTCGCCGAACTCACTTTTGGTATTGTGTCCGTTGGAATGTTGTCAATGGCGTTACTACCACAGTGCTTGCGAATTAATAATGTTAGCGTAGATGAATGAAAATTTTCATATATTTTGTTCAGATTTGAAATCTGATAGCGATTTTGATAAGCATTCGTAATATTTTGTGTGTTATATAATCTGATCTGATTTTGATGACATTTTTAATTGTAATTTATGAGCATTCTTAGTATTTCTGTGTATGGAGCAAACATTTTTAATATGATTGGTGAGGTTGGCATGACATATTTTTCTATGGACCTCATGACCACTTCGTATGCAATATGATGGTTTCAGTCAATCAAACCAAAGCCCCTATTCAAATTGTCTTTATCTTGTTGTTATATGGTTGTGAGTTTTTTTTTTTCAAAAACTATTAAAAAAAATAATAATTCTCATATAATATATAATTTACTGTACTTAATTCCCATGTAATTTTTAAGTTAATTAGTGAAGTTGAATAGTTGATGATTAATAGTTAATGAAGAATTAAGTTTTATTCAGTTAAATTTAAATATTATATATTAAATGAGATGCAAATCTTTATTTTTATGTTAAGAAAAAAAAAGGTATCTCAATTTTGTTTTTCGGTGTTTGTATTTAAATTATATTTATTTTTAATTCATTTGCATATTTTGAGTGGTCTCATGTGGAGTAGCAATAATCTTCATTTGTAGTTTATAATTTGATGATTTGTCATTATGGCTTAGCTCTTGTAGGAGTTATGATATGCAACTATGACAACTTGACAACTATATAAGAGGTGTTATATTGGAAAGATCGTGAAAAGATAGTGTTAAATGTGGATTTGGAGAGTGAAATGCAACGATGACAACTTGTCAACTATGTAAGAGTTCTCGGGTTCAAAAGATCATGGATTTGGAGACAATCAAGGAAGAATTTCAATTCAGATCTACATGTTTTTGATAAATTAATTAGCAGCAAAAACTAGGGTGTTGACCCTTACAAGACCACAACCCGAGGGCGTACAAACACAACACACTAACAGTAGATAAACATCAAAAGCCTCCTAGAATAGAGCTAATAAAATAGATAGACATAGGTCATAGTTCAACAGCCTATAAGCATGGAAGTTATCAACACATTAAAAGGTAGTACCAATCATAAGAAAACAAGCTAAAAACATAAACAAAATCCTACTAGTGCAGCCAAAGTCGTAGCACAACCATCTAGAGTTCAAAAAGCCACACATGCTAAAAGTAAAAATATACAGAAAAATGCCAGAGGGGTAAAGGGTCAAATCCCCACTAAACCTTATGAGAAGATATCTCAACCCAACTGATCAGTATGTGAAACCAATCATCGGTGAGGAATTTAAACAAGTCCTTGAAATTTCCTTCATCCTAATCATCTTCACTGAGAATCTTGCATTGCAACAAGCAAAGAGAGGGTGCAGAGTTGTGCATCACCCGAAGACCAAATCTGGAAATTTTTCCTAGTTTTCTTTCCACTTCATTCACTCTATTTTTTAGACTATAAATCTTTCTCTACAAGTTGGCCAAATTCGAGGCCGAAGTTGCGTCCAAGCTAGACCGAATTAGGTTCTCCTCAATAAGTGACATGTCAATACCAAGATGGGCAGGTCCCTCCTTCACCTTATTAGAAGTATGGGTCGAGTTGTTGGAGGTGGAGTTTTTTGAGCTACCACTATCATCAGTCTCCAAATCATCGTCTTTTGTGTTATTTTTTTCCCACTCCCCTTCTCAGTTACTTGGTTCCCCTGTTCCATGTCTTCTTTAGAATCATATTCTACAAATAGGTTTTTTTTTCCTTTTTAGCAAATCTAGTGGCCAGTTTGTTGGACCTTCAAGGGGTGCTATGTTCCTCCTCCACCTCTTGTTTTTTATCACTATTTACCTCCTGAACAAAGAATTTGGCTTTTTTTTGCGAGAGGAGGGTTTTTGCCTTTTCTCTTAGAGGTAGACAATGAAGATTCTTATCCTTTTGGGCCAGCCTCAAGGGTAGCACCATCAGAGTTCAAAATTTTTGGGGTGCTCGGATGGGATACAATTTTACTAGCCCCCAGATTTTTAATACCTTTCATCTTGTTTTGTTCAAGCATGTCAACAATATTAGTTGCCAGGGGGACTGTGACATAGGGGCCTCATAGAAAATGATAGGTTTAGGAGGGCAGAGGACCAAATGAAAGCTATTAATCCTAAAAAGGAGGCCCTGATATAGGTATTTTGTTTTTTAACCCTAGAAAACACTTTCCTTAGCATCAAACACAGAGCTTTCAAGAGAATTCAACAAGAAAAATGAAAATAAAATTATTTCATGGTTCCTGAAGTGCTTAAGAAGTGGCATATGATAATAATAGTAAACCTTAAAATGCCCTTCTAGTGTAAAGTACCTCATGATCATAAAGCAAACCTAGTCCCAAGGAGGGGGAAGCTCAACCCTATCATATATGCATTCTTCTTAATTGAATCCTTGTTGCCCTTAAAGAACCTGCTTAAACTGTCATTATCAACTATTTGGTTGGTCTTCTTCTATTTCCTACCCTTTGTAGACAACCTTGTGGCCTTAGCGATGAATTCTTTGTTGGTTTCAAAGAAATGCTTCCAATCGAAACCCTCCTATTATCATAGGATCTAGCAAACTGGGCAGACATATGCCCTCATCAAATTTGTTAATAGAATCAATAAAGTTGAAAACCCTCTCTCCTTGGACATATGTCATACTATGGGGTCATTCTAGAAATCGTCTGATTTTCCTGGCTTGATGCGGTTGCGGTCATCCCCCGTAACATGTTACTAAAGAGAAAGTTTGTAATTTATGTTTTAGTTGACTATTCTTAGTTTGGGCATCGAGATTTGCGTAAATTTTTGGCTGTCACTGTTAACCCACATTTTTCTCTCATGATTTTAGAAATAATTGGTTTTTTATTATTTTGGGTATATAGAGGTAGGTGTGTGTGCACGCACGTGTGCACAGAGTTTGTGGAAGTTGTATGTAGAAGATCTTTTATAATTTTCAAGAAAATGGAAGGCGTAGGAATTTGCCTATAGAAACAACCCAACATTTAGAGGCCAATGTATAGCACAAAAGAGAGAGACAAAAAAGATAAGAAAAAATTGTATTCTCATCAATGACATAATAAATTAATTAACTGAATTCATTCAAGAGATGAGTACAATGTAGATGTGTCTTCTTATATAGGCAAAATAAAAAGAGAACATGATAATTAGGAGATAACTTATCACCCACACAAGGTGGAATCACATGTCCACTAAAAGTGGATCATCCTCCATTGTGCATTGTAGTATGTGCAAACATGTGCAATAATGTGGAGGATGATAAAGTGATAAGTGCAATAAAGGTGGAGACAACACATCAGGTCGAATGTGATAAATATTATCACCACCTAAAGTGGAATTTCTCCTACACCATGTGCAACTAAATGTGCAAAATTCTAAGTGTCTCAAATGCAAACTAAGTTATGTTATGCACTATCCTAAGTAAGCTTAAGTAAAGTGTAATTAGGTGGATAATTAATTACACCGACACCCCCCTTAACTGCAACTTAGGGGAATGTAGACTCAAGATAACAATGCAAGATAGTTCCCAGCTATTAGGCCATGTTAGGTACCCATGTACAATATGGAATGCAATCTCTCACAAGAGGAAAAAAGGGGAAAACCCAATGGGACAAACCCCCCAAATGAGAGATGAATACATAAAGAAAATCTTAAAGAAGAATGAGAAGGAAAAAAACCCTATGTGAGGAAATATCCTCCCCCCCATAAGAGAGAATAAGCGGCCAAGAAGCCCCCCTCAATGTAGAGTCTGCACCAATGGTAGATGCTCTATTTTGCATGTAGAAGCTAGTCCACGATCATCAAACAAAATTCCTCCCCTTAGGAAGAAACAAAACCAAAGGTGTATGAATGAAGTCTCCATAGTCATGAAAGGAATATGAAGGAATAAACCTCAAGATATATGGAATATGAATTAGGTGTACTAGTTCACGTTTTTTGAAAAAGACAAACTAGGATCTAATGAGGATGAAAATAGAACATGATCCAAAGACTCAAGTATATCCTTTGAAGATAAAGAGACCTCCTCCAAATGTTGGTCCAAAGTGGGTACTTGTGCACCAAGTTACTGGTCAGAAAAGTGACCACATACCAAAAAAACTAAATTGTTCATAATCCGATCGGGTTCCTTAAATTAAAAAATGTCCTTGGCTTGGTAACACCAAGCCTAAAAGAAAACATTAAAAAAAAGCAAAAGTTTTTCAAAATCCATGCAGGTTTTGAGGAACAAAAAGTTTCTCAAAACCCGTGCGGGTTTTGAGGAACAAAAAGTTTCTCATAACCGTACAGGTTATGAGAAACATTACATGTTTTCAAAGGTTGTGGATTTGGGTCATTTTCAATGCCAAAAATGTTAAAACAATGACTTGGAGGAAGCAAAAAACTCATAACATGTGTGTGTTCTGCTTGCAATTGCATTTTATCGGCGTTTAGAGCAATTTCCAACAATGTCACCCCATCAAATAGGTAGGACTTCATTATTTTGATTCTTTTTGTTTGCATTTTGATTGAAGTGGGGGTTTTTAATTGATTTAAGTTTTTTTTATTAATTTGATATCATAATCTACAAATAATCCCCAAAAATGAAAGAAACAACAAAGACCTCTTCGTGAACAACCAACAAAAGAAAACCCTAAAAATAATGAACATGGGCAACAAGAAAACCCTCAAGGTGCTGCTCCACCTATGCAAAATCCTCAAAATGTTGCTCCTGAACAACCACCGCCACCCCTAAACCCTCTGCGTCCTTTAGTAGATCGTGTATAGGCCACACAAGATGATCTTATCAATCGCCTCACACAAAATGCTTCCCAAGTTTCTATATTAGTGAATAGGTCGAGGTCCTCTAATCAGGAGCACCATTCATCCCTCACAAAAACCCTATAAATAATGGCAACTAGTACAAATGAAGTTTCTAGAGAGGTCACAAAATGGGATTCATGGAGGGATAGATGTCGTGCATTTTATGCATATGGGTTGTCATATGATGAGGTGAAAAGAAAGGGCATACTTAAAGATGACATATGTGCTCTTTTCACTGATCCTAGCACTACTAACAGCCTACTTACTACTACGAGTTGGTTTCCTATACATTGTTGTGTTCACACTTTGATGAAAGCAACTTTTTTGGATAGGTGGTATATGGTCTTTGACCAACCACCTTGTAACAATTGGGAGGTGCCACTGTATTTTTTGAGAAAGCTTTATTGTGAGTTTATCCTCGGCTTGAAGTTGAAGTACTTTGACATCTAGAAGTTCCAGGGTAGAGGGAGAGGCTATGTGCAGGATGGAGCTAGGGGTCATAGGGTGGTAGACGCATAGCATAGGAGGTGTGTAGCTCCTAAACCCATGGTTCATGTCATTGTCCCAATAGACCTAAAGGAGTCTATGGAGTTACAGAATCTTCAGGAAGCTGCATCATTGACTGATATCATTGTTGAGAATGGCACACACTTAGTTGTAGAAGAGGATAGAACAACACCTGTGGCAAGATAAAAGTAAAAACCTATGTTACACTTTTATAAAGGAAAAGGTCAACAACATGCAAATTGTTCAACTTTAACGACATAAAAGTGGAATTTTTGTTTAGAATTGGTATATGATGTAAACTAATGAAACGTGTAAAATTGGATGAAGTTTATGCCTATAATTTGTTTTTAAAAAAAATTGAACAAGAATTGACATAGTTTTTTAATTTTTGAAGTCCATTTTTTTATTGTTGAAAAATGCTCAAAATCTAGGGTCTAGTTCCCACCAAAAAATATATGCAAATAATCTTGTTTTCCTCTGATTTCAAAATATATTTTAGATGACATATATAGCTAGTGCAGAAAAAAGAAAGATTGGTTTTCAGTTTATATTTTGTCTATTATAACTATTCAAAGTCGGAGTTACCCGAAATCAACAATTTATGTCTCCCACCTAATTTTTCCTAGCAAATATACACCATTCAGAAAAAAATTATATATTCTTGAAGAGGACTCTTTCCTCTACTGTTAAATATAAGTTTTAATTATTTCCGACATGATTTGCTACTTTTTTTTCAAACGAGCGTGTTCTTAAATGTTAAAATACCTACTTGCAGTATTTTCAACTTATAATATATTATATGTAATAAAAACACTATTAAAATTATATGACCATAATCTCAACTCCGAGATATACAAAAGGGTATTTTTATATTTTAAAGAAAGTTGAGTTTTGATGGAGAAATCAACTATAGAAGTGAGAAGTTATGCAATTCTGAAATTTTTGCCTATTTGGCTGCCACATAGGCAGTTTCAGTCAGAACGGGTTCGGTCAAAACCCCCTGTATAAATGTGTACCAATTCTTAATCAATACAACATATTTATCTTATATTTAAACATGAATTTTTGGTCTTCGTCCAAACCTACATTGTCACATAGACGCCACATGGTGCCAGTTGGCTGCCACGTATGTCCAGCCAAAAATGTTTCAGACGTAACTGTTCTAACCGAAACAATTTTGGTCGGTACCATTAAATTTTTCCTCTAATGTGACACAACTTTGTACTTTTACCCAACACCTTCATCATTAGAAGATGCATCATGTGGCACGGGCCAACCCATTGAGCATATGTGTACCAACTTCTAGAGTGTATGTTCTAGTGTAGACACTGACGCGAATGTGGATGGTTTGACATCCCATTCGTGTACATGTTGCGGGAGTAGATGTCATGCCTCCACTCCAGAGGATATTGTATATATTAAATGTGGCCTTGTTATTCAACCATACACTTCAACATAGTCCTTGTTCATCAGCCACATACAGGAGTGAATATGAGTTATTCATCCTGCATGCTTGTATGATTCAACTTGTTGCCTTCTATCCAGACGGGGTTTTGAATGGCTCTTAGAATGAGAGTCTCAAAACCTAGACCAATCCAAGAACGAAGGATTTTTCTCCATGAATGTAATGTAATGTGATGCAAGATTAATCTAAATAAAATTAATAAAAGACATGATAAGAAATATGAGATTAATCTAAGAAAATGAAGCTATGCTATTGCAAATGAGCTTAATTGAAATGAGATGATGAATTCTAAAATGCAGTAGCAATTCTTTATTCTAACAATGCATATCAGCCAGGGGCTTTGAATGAGAAATGGGAGTTCTTTTATAGACTGAGAGTCTGCTCAAAATAGAAAGTTTCATTCTTGAAATAAAATAGATAGAAAAGCCAGTTCAAATTAGCAAGTTTTCTTTAAAAGAAAGCAATGAACTATTTTCTCTTTGTTTTTGACAATTTTCTTTTTTATTTTAACTGTTTTCTTTCTCTTTAAAGCACAGTTAATTCAAAGTTTCTATTTCTGAACTGAAGATAAGATTTTTGAGAGAATATTTAATTAAATAAAAAGAATATGACCTCATAAATGTGTTTTTCTCAATTATTTGAATAATTAAATTCAATTATTGAAAAGAGGATATTTATTTAATAATTAAATATTATTTAATTCCTTTTTATGTGTTTTTGGCTAAAAGGGGTGAATTTAATTTAATTAAAGTGATAGGACTTTATAATTAAATTAATTCAATCGTAAGGTTTGTTTAGCTAATTGATGTTTTAGGAATTAAATATAATGTTATGATTAATGCAGATTTAGATTTTCTGCATTTGACACTTAGGTCGAGTAGAGTCAGTCAAAACTCAGAATTTCCTAGTACAATAGGACTTTGATGATCTAGAAGAATGACAAATGCAACAAAATTGGTTAGGGTTGCAAGATGCCAATTTTGGGGTGTTACATTTTGCCCCTCTTTGAATTGATGTGCGAGCAGTGCATTGATTCAAAGAATAGTCTGATGTCTGAAGCACAAAAGAGTAGATTTCAAAAATTAATGATGTAAAGATCGATTGATGAAGATTTCGGAGCCATCTCTAGGACAAAGCTTAACTCTCTGAAGTCTAGGTTAGATTTCCACGACGCCGGTCAAGTAGAGTTTTCAAAGGTCATCTCCAGAATGAAGCTTGATCCTTAGGGATCCGGGTTAGATTGCCCTGATACCTAATAGATTAAGATTTTGAGAATCATCTCCAGAATGAAGCTTGATCCTCAGGGATCTAAGTTAGATTGCTCAGATACCTAATAGATTGATATCTTTCAAAAGATTGTCCCCAGAATGAGGCTCAACCTTCAGGAGTCAGGGTTAGATTGCCCCGATACCTATCCATAAAAAGATAGTCAGTAGATATTTTAGGACTATCTCTAGAATGAAGCTTATTCCCCAATATCTAGGTTAGATTGCCTAGACACTAGTTAGATCGAGTTTCAGAATCATCTCCAAAATGAAGCTTGATTTTTTAGGAGTTAGGGTTGGATTGCCCCGATTCCTAATAGATGAGTTTTCGAGAATCATCTCCAGAATGAAGCTTGATCCTCAAGAATCTGAGTTAGAATGCTCAGATACTTAATAGATTGAGATTTCAAGAATCATCTCCAGGATGAAGCTTGATCCTCAGGGATCCGGGTTAGATTGCCCCAATACCTAATAGATGACAAGATGTAAGGAATAAAGATGCCCTTAGTGATTCAAAGTCGTGGAACGCCCAGTTTTGACTGTGAGGTATGAGAAACTGAATATGCCCCAAGTGATGAGATGCCCCTAGCAGTGAGGACTTTTGAATTCAGATTGGATTGATTGGAATAGATTCAATGATGTAATCATCCTGCCCCCTCAGGAGCAAAATGGAAAGATGACACGTCATGATGGTGATTGAGAGTGAGAAATCGTAGATAGATGCTGAATCGGAGATCAAAAATATCTCAGAATAGATTACAAAAGAATTTGGAAGATTCAGAATCAATATTCAGTGATTGTGAGGTTTGGTTGACCAAGTTTGACTAGGGTTGACCAAAGTTGACTTTTGATGAAAATTTCAACGATTTTGAGAAAATTATGAGGATAAGATCCTGATTAGAAAGCAATGTCAGAAATTTGACTACACACACGTCCAAACACGTCAGTCCCAAAATTTTAAAATGCAATTTTGAGCTATATAAAAGTGTCAGATTTCAATTTTGATCCTGAAAATGGATTGAGCATATAGCTGAAGATAGAGAGCGAGGATCGAACACTTGTGTAGTAGTTGTGAAGCCAGGACATTGAAGAAGAACCCTTCAATATACAAATTCAGGAGAATGCAATGAAGTGAACATCGAATTGCTGCCACAATGCAAGTCTAGAATGAAAATGCAATCCTATGCTAGATGCAATACCTAGGACATTGTTGTGAGACCCTTCTTATAATTATCATCATTGAGCATTTTTGGAACATCAGAGTTGATACAATCCTTATTGGTGCCACTACGACCATAATAATATGAATATGACTTTCATCTGATAAGTTGTGGGAAATGAACGTAAGCACCAGGGCAGAAGAGCCAAGATGACTAGAACATTGTTTCTAGTTGATGTTGCAAGAGTATACAAGTATCGAGGCATTCAAAGCCAAGATAACCATGAGTGCGATCGTGTGTAAACAAAGAGAGCAATAATAGTCAAGGAGATAGTACCGACCTCACCATGGAAAACAAATAAACAAGATCGAGGGATGTGAGGCTTTTCCACCTTAATGCCGGAGCTCTTATCACATACACCTTGTTTATTTGATGTTTCCAGATCATTGAGACTACACCAACAACCAATAAACAAAGAAAATATCAATGAAATCCATGAGAATAGACAGCATACAAAGAAAGGTTCAATCATAGCTCAGCTAGTTTCAAAGTTTTTGAATATGTATGTGTAGGAGGGTGTTGAAAAACACCATTGTGCTTGTGAGTGCATTGTGTTTGATTGTCATTGATAGATGTTTACGTTTGAGATATCCAATGTGTGTTGAAAAATACAGATCTGTCCAAAGATAGTGTTGAGAAACACTGTTTGAATTGGGGTGTTGAGAAACACCAGTTTGTGTCAGTAGCTAGTTGTCCTTCAAAAATGACAAGATTACTGACTCAGGTGTAAACCAAAGATGCGATCAGATTTGGGGACCCATGCCCCTGGTAGTGGTGACTGACTTGATGTATGTTGTGAGGACAAACTAGATTTGGTATCCCCCAGGCATATGGCATTGAATCAATGTCAAGTCAATAGGGTTCGCAAAGGAACCAGAGTGTCATGAAAGTGACCAAAAGCTATGTATAAACTAAAGCAAAGAATCGTCAAGCCCAAGTATCGATAGATAGAGCGTTTGAGCATAAATCCAACTATAATGGATGTGAGAAATCTCAATAGTACAACAACAGTAGACAATGCAGTGAGAACCACTAGTGACTGACGTGAGAGATATTCTTGAGTGAAGAGAACATAGTACTAGCTAGACATCAGTAGGTAGACGCAATGAGAACAACTGGTGACTGATGTTAGGGGGATTCTCAAGGAGAGAGAACTCAGTATAAGCTAAGCGAAAGTAGGAAAACACGGTGAGAACAAATGGTGGCTATCATGAAGTAGATCCCAAAAGGTGATAGGATAGTGCCCCCTAGACGAGGCGGGTTGTCCTGAGAGTATGACCAGTTTCAATCCATGTAAATTGGTGTTTTGACGGGAATTGAGAGCATGCGAAAAAGAAAATGCAAGAAGGAAAGAAGGAAATAAAATGTATAAAGCCAAGTGGTGCTATGATAGATATAGCAATGTGGAACAAGAGGCGCCTATTTACCAGGTTTTCACCTTCTTAGCAGAAATTGTTTTTTGCTGCCATGACGCCTGTTTGTCAAGTTTTCATCAATGGCACCTTTTCTCTTTCTCTTTTTTTTTGTACTTTTTAATTTTTTAATTTTTTTTGGTGGATGCATCAAAAGTGCCTATTGCTAGGTTTGCACCAAGATGATCATTTTTTCTGGACTTTTTACGATTTTAGATTTTTAGAGATTTTGCAATTTTTAGATTTTTAGAGATTACTCGATCTCAAGCAAGATCACAATGGTTTGCCCCAATGTCTAACAAGGTGTAGGACATTGAAAATGGATTAGAAAGTTGATGTATGAGATGAATAGCCAATGATGGATGAAGAGGGTGAATGCAACCCTCAAGGACAGTCTCTTCAAGATTACCCAAGCTAGAGAAAAAAATAATATAGCACTGTAGGCTCATGAAGCGATGTTGTATAGCATTTAGGGTAATGACCTGATGTCATCAAAATTATGTGGTCCAAAAGAGTGGACATGTCAAGAGACTTCTAAGAAAAAAAATTTCAATTTTGATCAAGACCAAGGGGTCAATTTCATAGGATAGGATATAGCTATGATCAGGATAAAGGTTGATGGAGGTATAAGTGCATGTTTTGGATTATGATAGGAATGCACAGAGATAGGAAGGATAGGCTTGGTATAAGCAAGATCATGATAGGGTAGCATGCATGAGAGAAAGTAAATAGGTTGATGGAAGGGATCATGAATTTCAGGATACATGATGCTCATGGATAGGCTCAACCTTGTCAAAATCAGCAGACGAAACATGGATGTTCACAAGCTAGCTGGATGTAAGATATGATGGGAGAAGATGACATGGAAGGAGCTTGCCCCCAAGTAAAGAGTGCAAGTAGGAGGAATTATGCATGACACATGTTTGCAAGGTTTTCATCATGGTACTTATCCAAGGCAGCACAAGAAGTGGTTTTTACCATAGGACGGATTGATTTATCTTTACTTTTGCTACCAAGGTGCCTGTTTACCAGGTTTTCACCAAGGCACTTTTTATTTTTTTTCATCTTTTTGATTTTATGGAGGAAATTAAGATTCTATCTCTTTAGATAGTGCTCCTCTGAAAGATATGCTATAATAGGCTAAGGCCGCTGAAAGTATGCTCATAGATGTTGATAGGATGATAGTAAAGAAGATTGATATGGAGGATAAGGGAGATGCTAGTCAATGATTTATGTGATGGATTGGATGAGAGGAATAGTAGGAATATGAGATGGATGCATAGGAGGTAGGTGCACGATATTGGATAGGGTATTGAAAATTTTGTGTAGGAAAGATCAACATCGACACACATCTTGAAGGATGGTGGAATGATAGAGGAAAAGTGTATGAAATGGATTTAGGTTTTGATATGGATCTTGGTGCACGAGGACCCAAGATGGATGAAGACATATTCAAAACAATGGATTTTGGGACATGGGGACCCAAAATAGGTTTAGGAGATGAAAAATGTTTGAAAGGAGATGGAGTGGAATCCTTTGGAAGCTTAGACACCAATTTTGATTTTTCCTTTTTGTTGAAGCCTTTTAAGAGAGACTTGGGAATCCACATAACTTTTTCTTTTCTTTTTGTATCCAAGTCCTTTAGAAGAGACTTGGGAATCCACATAGCTTTTGATTTTCCATTTGTATCAGATGATTTAGAAC